>VMDO01008846.1:54305-81186 GCA_007922755.1 Pedetes capensis
AAGAGTTAATCTATAAAATTCTACTATAAATATTATACTAACAGTGAAAAGTTAACAAATTTCCTTTTATACTTTGAAAATCCAGAAAAAGATGTTCATTATTGCATGTTTTATTAAAGATGATGCTAGGTGCTCTGGCAAATTGTACTAGGTCCTAGCCAAAGCATAGAGGAAAATAATAAAAATTATGACTATTAGAAAATTAAAAGTGAAATTTCAAATACAATTATATCAAAGATGACTGGACATAAATAAGACCCAAAAGAATATGCAAGTAGATTATTAGAATAGGTTGCTGGATATAACTTTTGGACAAATCATTTGTATTTCAACATGCCAGCAACTATTAGAAATTTAAAATTGGAAAATGTGTAGGATGTCATAAAAATATTAAATAACTACAAGTAAATATACCAAAAGTTGTGTGAAACATTGACACAGAAAACTATAAAAACACAACTGAGCCTCTTAAAACACTAAAGAAATAGAAAGATTGGATGACTTAATATTATGAAAAGGTCAATCCTCCTCTAATTGACATTCAACTCAGTATAATGAAAAACAAAATGCTGTTAGATTTTCATTTGGGGTCTGTGGTAGGAATTGATAAACTGATCTTAAAATTTGTATGTAAATCAAAAGAACTAAAAATATCCAAGAAACTCTTAAAGAGGAACAAAGTGAATCAAAATGACTTGCTGTGCTTTATATCAAGGTTATAAAAGTATAATAATTAGATCAATGTGGTATTGATGCAAGAGTATACAACTATTAAGAAAAATAGGGAGCACAGGAACAGACCTCAAATATATATGGCACTTGATAACTGACAAAAATGTAAGTTTCTAGTGAAATAACTTCAATGAAGCAATAATAAGATAACTCAATTGTAAACAAACAAAAAATTGGACAAAACACTTTAATGTCCAATTTACTTGTTTTTTGTTGTTTTGTTTTGTTTTTGTAGTCCTGGGGGGTGGAACCCAGAATCTCAGGCATGATAGGCAAGTGCTCTGCCACTAAACTGTGCCCCCAGTCCTCTTTATTTTTTGAGACATGGTCTTGCTGTGTTTCAGAGTGCCTCTGGCCTCAAATTCACAATTCTCCTGCCTCAGCCTCCTGAGTGCTGAGATTATAGAACTGTACCACCACGCACAGCTTGCAGCTTTCATGTAAAATGAACACAGGTATAAAACCATGGCAAAATGCAGAGAACAGCTGTTTGAAGGTACATAAAATTAAATAGCAGCAGAAGGATTTGAGAAGATTATAATTCAGAGTGTTGTTGAACAGGCAATGTTTAGTGGGGGTGTTTTCCTCCACACAGTGTCCCTTGACCTAAACTCAAAGCACCAGTGACCCAGAAAAATGGGCACTGGGATACAAATGGAGAAATCCTCTAGGCCTGGTTTGACCACCTAGAAAAAGAATTTATAATGTTGAGTGAGAGAGCAGCATCATGGTATTTTTGTTTCCATGTCTGACACCTCAGTGGCCATACTGTTTTATAGCAATGGTAGTGGCTACTGGAGGTAGTGGCAATGACTAGTAAGGACAGCCTATAGGAAATAAAATTCTGGAGATGGTTAACTTCCTTTCTGTTTGTTGAAACTGGGGTTCCAAAAAGAGGGAGCCAGTCCCTATTGCTTTCCTTTTTTCTCTGTCCTCTCATGCCTTAGCCCAAGCTGTGAGCACAATTGTGACATTATACAGCAGAGTAGCATACTTAACCCCCTAGCCAATGAAGTGAGTAAAAATACTCACTTACCTATAGCAATAGTAGTAGCAATGCAATGTGACAAAATGCAAAAATGATGGACAGAATTGGGAATATACATTTGTAAATTTCTTATCTGATATATGATGCTGTATGTCATATAGTATAATAAGAAATATATATTTAGTCCTTTTACCTGTGTCCTGACAAAGGATCTTTTAAAACTTTTGGAATTTCCAAGGGAACAGAGTGAAAAGAGAATCTTGGTTTTCATAATCAGCTCTTTTCAACAATCCGTTAGTTGTTAGGGGCTGTCAAGTAAGGTCCAACTCATGGCGACCCTATGCACAACAGAACAAAACACTTGGTGACACTGTGCCCTACCCAGCACTATGTCAGTGCTTCTCTGCTATTCATAGGGTTTTCAATGGCTGATTGTTTAGCAATTGCACTGCCAGGTCTTTCTCCCACTTTTTTGTGGTGCTGGGGATTGAATCCAGGACCTTAGCGTGAGCACTCTACCAACTGAACTAAATCCCAGCCTCCAACCATGCTTAAGCTTGTGCTAATGAGGTTACTGCCACTGGGCCAATAGACAGTTTCAGGAGGGAAGCTAGATGCCAGAGGACTAACCATGTAATTAGAGGGTTGGAGAGTGTAAGAACTTTCAGCTCTATCTTCTCCTCTCCCAGATTGGAAAGGGAATGGAAAGTGAGTTAATCACAAAATGCCAATATTTAGTCAACCATACATATTCCCACGTGTCTATCAGTTTTCTGTAAAGTGGGGGCTTGCATGTTGCTGTGAAGCTGAAAGCTGTGTACCAGTATTACAGATACCAGTAGGGCCACCCATAGCGGACAAGTTTCATCTGAGCTTCCAGACTAAAACAGACTAGGGTATAAGACCTAGCAGCCCATCCCAAAACACTTAGCCAGTGAAAACCCTATGAGTAGCAGAAAAACACTATTAGATATAGTGCTAGAAAATGAGCACCCCAGGTTGGAAAGTAGTCAAAAGACAACTGGGAAAGAGCTGCTTCCTCGAAGTAGAGTCTATTTTAATGAAAGGAATGCAGTAAAGCCCCAGAGACCTCCATCTGTTAATGTAGCATGATTTAAAATGAAGAAGAACAACTGTAAACATCTATTAATAATTGGAATGTGGAATATTCATAGTATTAATTTAGGAAAATTAGAAATCATCAAAGGGAAATGGAGCACACAAACATCAATATTGTAGGCATCAGTGAGCTAAAATGGACTGGTATGGGCCATTCTGAATTAGATAATCATAAGGTCTACTATGCTGGGAATGACAGAAGTGAAGCGGAATTCACCATCATAAAAGAATTCAAGATCTGTCCTGAAACTACTGTCAGTGATAGGATAATATCTATTTCCTACAAGGAAGGCCAGTTAACATGGCTACTATTCATATCTATGCACTCACCACTAAGGCCACAAATAAAGATAGGGAAGATTTTTATCAGCTTGTGCAATCTGAAATTGATCAAACATGCAATCAGGAAGTATTGATAATTATTGGTGACTGGAACACAAAATTTGGAAAGAAAGAAGTAGGCTCAGTAGTCAGAAAATATGGCCTCGATGACAGAAATGATGCTGGAGATCACATGATAGAGTTTTGTCAGGCCAATGACCTTTTCATTACAAATACATGTTTTCACCAATATAAATGGCAACTATACACATGGAATTTACCAGATGGAACATACATGAACCAAATTGACTACATTTGTATAAATGGCATCAATACAAAATGTCAGAACAAGACCAGGTGCTGATTGTATATCAGGCTATCAACTGTCCATAGGCATGTTCAAACTGAAACTGAAGAAAATTAGAACAAGTGTGAGAGCCAAGGTATGACCTTGAGTATATATCACTTGAGTTCAGAGACCACCTCAAGAATAGGCTTAATGCAATAGACACTAATAATAGAAGATCAGATGAATTGTGGCATGACATCAAAGAAAGCATCATGAAGAAAGCAAAAGGTTATTTAAAAAGACAGAAAAGAAAAAGAAAATACCAAATTACATGTCACAAGAGACTCTGAAACTTGCCCTTGAATGTCAAGCATCTAAAGTAAAGGGAAGACATGATGAAGTTAAGGAACTATACAGAAGATTTCAATGGGAAGCTCGAGAAGACAAAATCAAATAATATAAACACATGTGCAAAGAGATGGAAATATAAAAACAAAAAGGGAATAACACATTCAGTTTCTTTCAAGCTTAAGGAATTGAAGAAAAATTCAAGTCTTGAGTGGTAATAGTGAAGGATTCTACAGGAAAAATATTAAACAATGCAGGAAACATCAAAAGAAGATGGAAAGAATACACAGAGTCACTCTATCAAAAAGAATTGGTAGATGACCAACCATTCAAGAGGTTGCCTATGAAGAGGAATCACTGGTATTGAAGGATGAAGTGGAAGTTGCCTTGAGGGAATTGGCAAAACACAAGGCTCCAGGAATTGATGGAATGCCAGTAGAAATGTTTCAACAAACAGATTCAGCCCTGGAGGTGCTCACATGTTTATGCCAACAGATTTGGAAAACAGCTACTTGGCCAACTGACTGGAAGAGATCCATATTTGTGCCTATTCCCAAGAAAGGGAATCTAATAAAATATAGAAACTATCAAACAATATCATTAATACCACACACAACCAAAATTTTGCTAACAATCATTCAAAAGTGACTATAGCTGTATATAGACAAGGAACTACTAGAAAATCAAGCCAGATTCAAGAGAGGGCATGGAACCAGGGACATTATTGATGATTTCAGATGGATATTAGTTGAAAGCAGAGAATACCAGAATGGTGACTATCTATGTTTTACCGACTATGCAAAGGCATTTGAATGTGTGGATCATAAAAAATTATGGATAACATTGTGAAGAATGGGAATAATAGAGCACTTAATTGTTCCCGAGGAATCTATACATGGGCCAAGAGGCAGTTGTTCAAACTAAACAAGGAAACACTCATAGTTGAAACCAAAGAAAGGTGTGTGTCAGGGCTCTATCCCTTCAGCATACCTCTTCAATCTCTATGCTGACTAAATAATATGAGAAGTGGGACATTATGAAGACGAATATGGCATTAGGATAGGAGGAAGACTTATTAATAATCTATGTTATGCAAATAACATAACTCTGCTTGCTGAAAGTGAAGAGGATTTGAAACATTTACTGATGAAAGTAAAAGAACACTGCCTTCAGTATGAATGAATTGTGCCTCAACATTAACAGAACAAAAATCCTTACAAGTGGATCAGTACACAATATTATGATAAATGGATAAAGGATTGAGGTTGTCCAAGATTTTGCTTTAGTTGGTTGTACAATCAACACCTGTGGAAGCAGCAGCCAGGAAATCAAAAGATGCATTGCACTTGGAAAAGCTGTTGTAAAAGACATCTGAAAAGTAAAGATGTCACATTGAAGATGAAGGTGTGCCTGACTCATGCCATGGTATTTTCAGTCGCATCATATGGTTGTGAAAGCTGGAAAATGAATAATGGAGACAGGAGATGAATTGGGCCTTCGAATTATGGTCCTAGAGACAAATATTGAATATGCCATGGATTGCCAGCAATACCAACAGATCTGATCTAGGAGAAATGCAACAAGAGTGCTCCTGGGCAGCAAGGATGGCTAAACTACATCTTATGTATTTTGGATATGTTGTCAGGAAGGACTAATCCTTGGGGAAGGACATCATGTTTAGGAGAGTGTCAGGTCAACAACAACAACAAAAAAGGAAAACCCTCAACTAGATAGATTGACAGGGTGCCTACAACAATGGGCTTAAACATAAATAAGAGTGTTCCAGGCACAGAATTAGAGTGTTTCGTTCTGTTGTGCATAGGGTCGCTATGAATTGGACCCAACTTTACACACCTAACACCAACAATGCCTATACAATGGAAACTCCCTAAAAATCCTTAAACAACAAAGTTTATAGAGCTTTCTCCTAGATCATATCAAGGTGCTGGGAGGGTGCACCCACCAGAAAAGTCATGAAAATTTTGTTTCCCTCTTCTTCTATACTTTGTTTGATGTATCACTTCCATTTGGCTGTTCCTCCTTGTATCTTTTATAATAAGTTGTTAATCATAAACAAAGAACATTCTTGAGTTATGTGAGCCATTCTAGAAAATTATTGAAACTGTCAAAGAGGTTATGGACCCTCAACTTTAAAATTGGTCAGTTAAAAGAATGGGTGTCACAGACTTGGGATTCATGCCTCAAGTGGAGACAGTTTTGTGGGATTGAGCATTTAATATGTAACATCTGAACTACCTCCAAGTAAATGTCAGAATTGAATTGAACTGTAAGGCAAGTTGGTGTCCAGAATGTTGGAGAAATTTTGGATGTGAAAAACTCACAGGCATAGTGTCATAAGCACAGTGAGTAAAAACAGTTCAGATAATATAATATTATTTGAAGGTGGGCTGTGGTTAAAGATAAAAATCACATGTATATATATTGATTTGATTAGGTGCCATCAGGTAGGTGTCTGACTCAGAGCGGCCCTACATACAACAGGTGAAACACTATTATTACTGCTTCTCTGCTATTTATAGGGTTTTCAACGGCTGATTATGTTTTGGGAGTGGGTTGCCAGACTTTTCTCCCAAGCCTACAGCATCTGGTGTTCCCAGATGGTCTCCCCTGCAGGTACTAACCAGGCCCGACCATGCTGAGCTTCTGAGATTGGACAAGATCAGATGCCACAGTGGTATGGGTGCAGGCATGTATGGATATTCATGTAGATACACTGTAACAATAGTGGACATAAAATGATTAAAAATAATCCAAAAGTAGGGAAAAGGAAATAATTAGATCATGGTACAGACAAAATAAAAGGAACTAACAAGACAGTAGGTTTTCATCCAATAGTATCAATAATTACATTAATAGAAAATATTCAAACACCAATTGAAAGAAATATTGGATCAAAAGTAAATGTTCTAAAGGTCAATTAGAAGATTGGATAAAAAGATGCACATATATGCTATCTACAAGAAATCCACATTAATTTTTAAAGAAAGGTTCAAAATAAATGATAGAATATGATATACTTAGCTAAACACTAATGAAAAAGAATCTGGTATGTTCATGTTATTAAAAGATCAAGTAGGTTTGAGAACAAAAGATATTACCAGGGAGAAAGAGGGATATTGCATGCACATAATGGAGCCAATTCACCAAAAAGACTTAAAAATCCTACATGTCTAGGCATCTAACAGCAAGACTTTAAAATGATTGAAACAAAACTCATAGAGTTGAAAGCTGAGATAGAAAATCTAACATTTTGTTTTGTGTACTTTTCTTTGTATGTACTAAATTTCTCAACAAAATAAAATAAAAATGGAATGGACAAGTTCCTAGAAAAACAGAGTCAAGAAGAAATCAAAAGAGAAGTTGGAGAAGATTACAGCTGCATTAATTCCCTTAGCCCTCCACAAAATCAAAGAAACAAAGACAGCAAAGAAAAAACTCTACACTAAGTGACATATTATCTCCATGGATTCCAAAATACAGGTGAGTCTAGCTAACTTGCAACAGTGACAATGCATGTAGTATCACCAAGGTGTACAAGAAAGGAAACAAAGGAAAAGTAAAACTAATTCTGGGAATCCAAAATATTGAATCACCTGCAAGTATTAAACTCAAAAGCTGCATCCCTACTCCACATAACTGATAAGGTCAACCTGAAAAGTATAGACAAATCTAGAAAGACCTTAGGTGAGAAAAAGGAAAAACAAAATTCAAGTGGTGCTGAGGACATATGGGACTTGGGAACTTAGGAAACTAACCAATAGAAGCTCTCTCAGCCTAGAATGAGCAAGGCAGGGACAACAATGGCTAAGGGAAGAGAGGACGCAGATAAACAGGGAAGAACTGCAGAGAAAACACATCTCCAGGACGTCATTTTTTGTACACTTCATAAAAAGCTCAAAAGAGGAAGCTGTAGAACAGGAAGCTAGGAGAGTCTCCTGAAACATACTTCTTTAGTAAGAGCTCAGCAAAACCCACCTTACTTAAACTTAAGCTGCAAAAAAGTGCAATAGTCAAATCTTGAACAAAATTATGTAGCAAAGTTATGTGAAAGTTTACCTTTTAGAAGGATAGGGAAGTCTTTATCAGACTGAGGCTTTTACTATGTGTTAACAATTTATTGTGTTTCAAGATCCTGTGATATATGAGTAATATATTGTGTAGAGCATTGTGTATTAGCATCAATTGTTGTCAAGTTTTGGTTAAAAAAATAATTTTATGCCAACATCATTACCACAAGTTACAAAACACTCATAGAGATAAAATTTTCAATTGGCTAGGTCAGTAAAATATCTTAAAACATTTAAGGAAACTCCCAGTAATAGTAGAAAAGAGATGTTTTAATGTGATGGATGACAACATAAACCTAAATCTGTTAAATTCAGGAACTTGCATCATTAATGTCAGTAATTATTTCAAGCAGTGACTGCCTAAAGGAAAAGTGGTCTGTGCTGCCACAAAAACAACATAGCAATAGCTTTTGGCCACAGTACAGATTTACAACTATAAAAACTCATTAGTTTGGACTTTTCCATTCTTTTTTCAAACACCTAATGTGAGCATAATGAAATTAGACTAAATAGCCAAAAGCAGAAGCTTTGACAATTGGCAGTTGTAGGTAGAGTTCAGGTTCTGATTAAATATGAAGACTTCAGATGATGTTTCTAGCTGGGCCCTGAGTTCCATGTTTCAAAGCTAAGTTCTGAAAATTTTAGCTTACATTTTCCTTTCATTTTCAATTCAATTTTTTGGTGCCTGTTTATTTAAAACAAAAGTATGTTTCTATTAATTGTACAAATATGAGTCTGATATAATTGTACACATTTATGTCAAAGAAAATCCTGTTAAAACAGAAGTTCAAGATAATTATGTAAACTCAGATACTAAAAATATGCATTTTAATAGCATCAGCAATAACATTTTCATCTGAGGAGAATTTCATTAAAAGAAAACAAAATATGATAAATCCAATAATAAAAATAAAAAAAACCCTGTTAACAGGTTTTGGTAAATTATTCAGTTACTCTTTTTAATCTTTTTACTATTTTACTTATCTCAGTTCCAATTTTCCTTCAAAATATTTTTTCAAATTTTTCAAATAGAAAACACAGAAGCAGTATATTTTAGCTTGGAATATTGCAGTCTCTTCTTCATCTAACCTCCTAAACTGAGCTGAGTATGGTGGCACATGCCTGTAATCCCAGCACTCAGGAGGCTAAGGCTGGAAAATTTCAAGTTCAAGGTCATGATGTTATATAGTGAGACTTAATCTCAAAAAGCAAAGCAACCTTTTAACCTCCCTTCCTGCCCTTACTCCATAAGTGACCACCATCAGTTGTTTCCAATGTATCTTCCTATTGTATTCATCTTCCCTCTTTCCAAAATCTCATAGAGTAAGGGCAAGTGGATAAAAAAGAGATCTACTCCATAACAGTTTTGAGTCTTAGAGTCGGTAATATCAGAACACCAAAGATCATGATAAGTTTCTGCAAAATGGGAAGAGAGAAATGTACTGACATGTCAATCAAGTTTAGAGGTAAATCTTCAATATGCACTAAGAAAAATGGATCCTAAGCAAAAACTATTCCTAGTATAGTCATCAGGTATGAAGGACAGGTGAGGGAACTGAGGCAGAAATCAAAATGAGAAGTTTCTGAAAGCATACGACAGTAAATTTAGGAAGAGCTGATGCTCCTGGGCTGGGGCATGGAGTGTGGGCAAATGCGTAGTCAGTCTATCTTTCTGATTCATGTACACTCAAATTGAAACCTGCCAGTGGACAAGCTTAGAACATATTTATTGAAAAACTTAATAAATGAATGCCAAAAGATAACTGTAATTACATACTGGCAATGGGGAGAATCAATGGCCTAAATTGCAACTCTGGAAGCATTCAGCTCCACATCTGCAGTTAGAGAAATTTTGACTCCTCCAACTCCTAGGTGAGACTAGAAAAGTAAAAAAAAAAAAAAAATAATAATAATAAATAAATAAAATAAAATAAAAAACAATCCCCAGCAGTGACCTATCCAACTGTTCATACTATGTCAACTCCCAATATCAGTTCACTGTTGCCCCTATTTCTACCCCTTCCCAGCCTAACCATGACTACAATAGCAGTTTATGACTCTTCTCCAGTTGCTACTAATTATTCTGTGCTGTAGGTGTTATTCTTCCTATTTCAGCTCCTTCCCTGGAAGTCATAACTACTGGCACATTACCAGAGAAATTTCTCTGACATTGATTTCACTCAACCAAAACTGGATTTCTAACTGATGAAGGTCTTTTTTTCTACTCAAAGTAGCCATATTGTTTTAGGATATTGCATCACATTCCGCAGGAATCAGGCTGAGGAGCTCTTTGTATGCCTCCGATGTTTAAACTTAGTAGCAATTACTTTTTCTCCAGAGGGGCCACAGGTCCTTGAGAGCTTACTGAAACTTCACCTGTGTTTTGCCTTACCCTGCTATTAAAAGCGTACTGTGTCCTGCTGTGAGCCAACCTTTATTAACCAAGTACTTTAATTCTAATATTTTCACACATTTTCATCAATTTTAGTGCTTGCTTGTCTCTTCCAAATTATCTAGGAAGTCTTTTGCACAAAGGATTCCAGTGGACTTCTCAGATGATATAGAACTCCTTCAATGAATGCTCTTTTAAGGTAAACTAAGTTGTCATTACAGCCTACAGCCATAGCCCTGTGGCATCCAATCTGGTCAGATCTAAGAAGCTAAGCAGGGTCGGGCCTCGTTAGTACTTGGATGGGAGACCACTTGGGAACACCAGGTGCTGTAGGCTTGGGAGACGGACCCAGCAACCCACTCCCAAAAATCAATCAGCCATTGAAAACCCATATGAACAGCAGAGAAGCACTGACAATAGTGTTTCGCCTGCTGTATGCAGGGTCTCTATGAGTCGGATGCCAACTCCACGGCACATAACAAGAACAACAAGTTGTCATTAGTACCATTTATACTCAATGTATTTAGAAATTTTTCATTTGGGCAACATGCTAGTTGTGCTATTTTGTTAATCACTAGAACAATTTTAGCAGCACAACTGGTACTCTCTGAAAGCAATCATGCATACTATAAAGTAAAAGACTGACTTACATTAAGATATTAGTCCCCCTTCCCTTTTTAGTCATACCACGTGATTCTGACCTCACATGCCTCACCTTTTTCATTTGCCTCACTTATTTAGTGTTTTCACTGTGTTGCAAAGGTCAAGATTTATCATCAAACTGGTTTTATGATAGTTCTCACGGGTTTGAAGATCAATCGAAAAGTTACAAGAATTTCGGTGATAAACTTGAGCTAAAATATATGATGCCATGAATTTTGTTTCTTGACTTTTTACTACATTGCTAAAGACTTTATTTTCTCTTTTCTATTGTGTGTGTTGTTTTCAAAGCATATCAGAAACCCTGTGCCCTCAATTCCATTCTTACTAACAATCTAATTTGTATTTTTTCATTTTGTGCTCATTTAACAACTTATTGATACACATGAGTATATACATTCAGGTTTTAACATAAAATAGGTTCATATATAGAGTTTTTTGTGTTTAAGAACATTTGTGGAAATCCTTCATGTTAGCAGATAAGATTCTAAGTCATTTACTTTAAATGTATCATGATTTAGACCACCTTTATCCTATTAGTGAGTATCCACTTTGTTTCCAGTTTTTCATCATTATGAACAGCACTGCTATAACTATCCTATACTAATGTATTTCATATGAGTGCCTTTATTTCTGCAGGAATCAACCTCTAAGTTGAGTCTAAAGGTATATACATTTTAAATTTTAATAGATGTTGCCAGATTGCTTCCCAACATTTTGCTTCTCCATCAACTGTACACAACCATATGTATTTATATATATAAACATGCTACTCTAAAAGATTCCCTTGTTTTAAAGTACAGAATTAAAAATTTTAATCTTATTAAAATTTAAATATTCAGTGCTTTAAAGGATGAATTATCACTGACAACAGATTTTCTTTAAGGACTGAACCAATCCTGATTTTATAAATCCAAGCACTATAGTTGCTTTTAATTTTCCAAACCTATAGATACTAGCAATTTTGTCATCATATAAAAGAAAGCAAAATAACCTTCAAGGTGGCCTTCCCTACTACTTTCCTGAACAACTAATATCTTTAAAACTCCATTTACTGCCAAAGTTACTGTAATGTTTTCAAATCTTGCTTGTGGCATTGAAATAGACTTCAGTCCCCTCCCTATCTTTATACAAAAAATGATTTTACAGTTGGAGTTTTGTTCAAAACAAAATTTTGGAAAAAAAAGGGCATTAAAGGCAGTTACATAATAGCATTTCAGTCATAAGGGATTCTAACAGGCAGCAATCTTTCACTGTTGTTGATATTCCCAATGGCAAAAGTATGAGTACAGTCTTTCTTAACACTTGGGTATCATTTTTGAAGTATCAAAAATCCATTAAGCCTGAAGTGGTGGTGCAAGCCGATAAGCCCAGCAACTCCAGAGGTAGTGGCAAGTTCAAGGTCAGAGGCAGCCTGAGTAACTTAGTGAGACCTTAATGAGTCTCAAAATAGAAAAATAAAAATCGTCTGGGGGTATAGCCCAGTGGAAGACCATTTATAAAGCATTTTGCAAAGGGTTCAATCCTCACATATTACAAAAAATATCCATTAAATATTGGTTAATTATAAATATAGACTGTATTAGTCAGTTGCTATTGCTGTAGCAGAAAACCCAACCCAAACTTACAGGGAAGAGGTTTATTGGGAGCTCACAGTTAGAAAATTAGCCCATTATGGCTGACAATGGTGGTGGCCTGTGCCATATGACCTCATGGCATGGTGGACCAGAACCAAAGAGCAAGACCTGGGCTGTGAGTCCAGGATAAGAACATCCACAGATCTGCCTTCAGTGACTCACTTTTGCCAAGTTCGACTCTTCTCCCAAAGCTCCACAACCTCCCAGGACAGCACCACCATCTGGGGACCCAATGTTAAGACACATGACATTTGGGGGACACTTTATGTTCAAACATGACATAGACCACACTCAGAAAGTTTTCAAATTTGTTTCATTGCTGTATCTGTATACAAAGAGTAGCTTCAAACTACCTATTCTTACAAATTATCATAAACGATGTTTTCTTATTTAAATGGACATGTACTTGTCTTTATATAATAGATCAAATTTCCACTGATGGCATGTAGGGATCCACCTTGACAAGACTCCAGCCATCTTAGTTGTAACTGCCAAATTGCCTGCCAAGTGACCCCAGCTCCTTTTTCAAACAAAAAGGATAAAGGAAGTCATTAAGGTAGGCAGCTGAGGATTCCCATGCCAGGCACTGACACCTGGACGATTCCTTAACTATTGCTTCTCATGTTCACAGTATTAGAAAGTTGGGCTGTGGGTCACCTTTGTCAAACTTAGTATATAAACCTCTTCCTCCTGCTTCAGGGTATGAGGATCCTCCTATCTTGCTGCCACCCAAAACATGTTGTTGTTGTTGTTAGGTGCTGTGAAGTTAAGTCTGACTCATAGTGACCCTACATACAGCAGAATGAAACACTCCCCAAAACTGTGCCATGCCTACTACTATATCATGGCTTCTCTGCTATTCATAGGGCTTTCAATGGCTGATTGTTTTGGGAGTGGGTTGCTAGGTCCTTCTTTGTTTTATACAGTGCTGGGGATTGAACTCAGGGCCTCAGAGAGCACAGAGTAGTACTCTACCAACTGAGTTAAATCCATAGTCCCCAATAAATCACATTTTGTTCAATTGTGGATTTGTCTGCCTGTTTCTTTGGTCTCTCAGTACTTTTGGCAGCTGGTTCTGAGACAGTAGGTTTCCCTGAAATAAGGCTCAATAAAGTATCATTTCTATCATTACTCCACATTACCTATAAACTCTCAACAGGTCTTTTTAGTGAAGGAAAAGACAATTCACATTTTAGTAGCTAGTATATCCAAGCCCTTGCTGCTTTATAATCTCATTTAACAGATATTTTAAAAATGTCAGTGATTCCTGGGAAGGGGATCATCTGAAACTCCCACCAGCCATCTCTGCCAAAACACAGAATATTAGACTCAACTGTTAAATTAAGATGATCCCAAGAAGTCATGTGTCAGGTACCAAATTTTGTCCTTTCAGTACTGAGCAGCTGACCCCAGCACCTTGACCATGCTAGGCAAGTACTCTACCACTGAGCTAAAGCACCCAGCCTCCTTTTTAAATATTTTATCTTGCTAAATTATGCAGGCTACTTCTGGCCTTGAACTCACAATCTTCCTGCCTCCACCTCCACCTCTGCTGGGATTACAGGCATGTGCCACTGCCTGGCCTCACCTTTGTTTTATACCAGAAGATACTGAAATCTAACATTCAGATACTGAGATCAAAGAATTAGTTGTCTATGGTACCAAATCTAGAATATATGTTTATTGACATTCTGTCCTATGTTTGTCACTATATTGTATAATATGATTAAATATGAAGATATTAAAATTAGGTAAAGCTCTAGTCTGTGGAATCAAGAGTAAGAGAGTCTTAGAAGGAGATAGAAATGATCAAATCAGTTGTTATCTAAGGATAATTAATGGTAAATGAAGGTGGGTGGATGATGGAGGAGGGTACTAATTACACTGATAATAAATCCTCTACCCAACAGCTTTGTCCAGGGGCAAAGCTACAGCCACACAGCTTTTTAAAACAGCATCAAACTTATTGTCCAGATCCTCGAAGGACATAAAAATAGGATGGATGGAGGCCTTTCAAGGTTACAGCCTTTCATCTGTTCTCTATGGCTGTTTTATAGCAGTCAGGAGAATTCTGTACAGTGCTTTATTTTAGCTTTGCTCTCATTAAGGACTCATAAACTTAATTACTAAATATTCCTTAAGAAACACAGCTTGAAATAATTACTTCATTAGAGAAATTTAGCTGTGCTTATTCCAACTCTTTTTAATAGATTCTTATTCTAGGGTTGCTGAAAGTTTTACTTCATTCAGAATGCAAACCTCTTCACCTTTGCATCTTTTATAGAATTGAATTCAATACCATTTAAGGGGAAATTTAAAAAATCTTGCATGAAATCATTTTGAAGTATGTTCCTAATTAGCATAAACCACAGCTTAAAAAGGTCTAAGAACATGTATTATTGGCAAATATTATGAGGTATGTGTAAAAGGCTAAAGAAAAAGTTGATTTTTAAAGTTGTTTTCAAGCATAGAAATTCATTCATAATAAATACATTTATTTAATAACATTTATTGGAAAAGCCAGAAAATGATTGCTAAACCAGAAATTCTTTTAAGAGAAGAATTTTAAATGAAGCAAGTTAGGTCTAAAATTGGTTACTAGAATATTCTAAAACACTTGTTTTAGGTTTTAAGATGATACTACATGTTGGGCCATGTCATACTGACCCAGAGGATAATGTAAATAGGCTGAGATAACAGAACTACACTCTAACCATGCACGGGCCTTTGACATCATGCTGAATCATGGTTGTGAAACCGCCCACATGCACATAATACTGTTGTCTTATGTAACTCTATGATGTACATCCTGAATGGCTGTGGCATGATTGGACACTGATTTGGCCATAAGCCACTAATTGTGTGACAGAGGGCCTTCAAAGTCCCTCTGTTAGCACTAGTGACATGGAGAGGAACACCTAGAAATATAGCATGTCAGCTCTACCTGCCGCTCCTTGAGTGCTTTCTGGTTTCATGGTTGACCCCAAGTGTGCGTCTCTTGCTGAGAAGCTCAGGTTCCATAACAACACTACATCATGCTGCTCTTCTGCTAAACAATCTTCAGTGATTACCTACCACCTACAAGAGGAAGTCTGAACAGTTTGACTAATCAAGCTTTGCTTCTACTATATCCCCCTTAAACAAAATATCCACTCTAGCCACACGGCTTTATTCAAACTCCTTTATTGCTGTCCTCAAGGTATTTTTAATGTGCCCTCTACCCATCCATCTTGTATGCTCCTAGATAGTTTGCTTTATTCCTATCCTTTCTGAGTTGCCCAATTGAAATCTTGCTTCTTTCATGTTCACCCACCTCAAGGTAATGTCTCCTTCCTCTGAATCTATTATCAATGCCCCCCAACACCTTTATGTGGTGCGGGGACTGAACTGAGGGCTTCATCCATGCTTAATGATTGCTGTATTGCTGAGCTACAGGCCCAGTCTATCAATTATCCCTGATGTTGTTCAGGATCTATAAATATGAACTTGTACCCTGGTCTTCTCTATTGCTCAAAAAACTATCATTCTAAACTTCATGGTAGTAGAGACTGCTTTGTATCTTATGTCTTAGGAGAGTAGACTTTCAACTGTCTATTGGCAGATGAAAATTTCATTATCATGGGATCATACAACATGGAATGTAAATATATGCAATTTTTATTTATTGCATTGTTATTGGTAGGTGCTGTCGAATCAGGTCTCACTTATACAGAGCCTCTGTACAACAGAATAAAACACTTTCTGACACTGTGTCAGGCAAATGATATTTTTTATGTTTAAGCCCATTCTTGTAGCCACTGTATCAAACCATCTAGTGGAGGGGATTTCTCTTTTTTTGTTGATCCACCACCCTCCCAAACATGATGTCTCCTCCAGGGATTGGTCCTTCCTGAAAACATGTCCAAAATACATAAGATACAATCTAGCCATCCTTGCTTTCAAGGAATACGCTGGTTGTGCTTCTTCCAGACTGGATTTGTTGGCTGTTGTGGCAGTCCATGGTATATTCAATATTCATCCCCCGCACCATAATTCAAAAGCAACAATTCTTCTCCTGTCTCCCTTACTAAATGTCCAGCTTTCACAACCATATAATGCAACTGAAAATACCATGGTGAGTCAGGTGTACTTTAATCTTCAATGTGACATCTTTACTTTCCAACACTTTAATTAAAGTGGTCTCTTGCCACAGCTTTTCCCAATGCAGTGGGTCTTTTGATTTCTTGACTGCTGCTTCCATGGGTGTTGATTACAGAACCAAATAAAGCAAACTCTTGGACAACTTCAATCTTTTCTTCTTTTATCATGAAATTGCATATGACCCAGTTATAAGGATGTTTGTTTTGTTGAGGTGATGTGCAATCCACACTGAAGGCTGTGTTCTTTGATCTTCATCAGTAAATGTTTCAAATCCCCCTCACTTTCAGCAAGCAAAGTTGTGTCATCTGCATAATGCAGGTTGTTAAAGAGTCTTACTCCAATCCTGATACCAGGTTCTTCATAAAGTCCTGCTTCTCAGATTATGTGCTCAGCATAGAAATTGAAGAGGTAGTATATTAAGAGCGAAATGCCAGAAAATCAAGTCAGGTCAGAAGAGGGCATGGAACCAAGGACATCATTGCTGATGCCAAGTGGATATGTTAAAATTACTATTTATGGGCTAGAATTAATGGAACCTAACAGTAACAGAGATATAGCTCAGTAGCAGAACACTTGCCTAGCAAGTACAATGCCCTGGGTTTGATCCCCAGTACCACCAAAGAAAGAAAAAGACTATTATTATGGTAGAGTTATAAAGATTAAATGCACATACAAGTATGTAGTTTGTGTGTGGGGGTACTGGGCAGTTGAACTCAGGGACTCACATATACTTGCAAGTGCTCTACTACTGAGTTGCACTCTCAGTCCATTTAAAAAAGTTATTTTGAGACAGTGTCTCATTACATTCTGCAGGCTACCTCTGGCCTTGAACTTGCAATCTTCCTACCTCTGCCTCCTGAGTTGTTGGGATTATAGGTCTGTGCCACCATGCCCGACAACAGGTATGTACTTTGAAAACAATGAATCATTATATAAAAGTACAGAGTATTTTTGGTAATTTTCCTAGAAGTTGTTCTTTCAGTGTTGAAAAATTAAGGCACGTATTTTGTACTTACGTCAGACTCGACTCGACAGCACCCAACAACAACAACAACAACCTGTCACTTCTATTTCTTCTGTTTTTTTTTTTTTTTTTAATTTACTGCTTGGGGAAAACTGGGTTTTCTGAAATCCTGGTAATCTCAGGAGTGAGACAGTGATCAGATATGCCAGTAACCTCATTTAGCTTTCTTCCCTAGGGTGGAGATACAGACTCAATGATGTGGAGTTTGGGTCAAGAACCAGCAAGGCCCAAATTCTGTAATCATTTCTTTAACTAGAGGAACATGAATGGTTTGAGCAAGCTCTTTCTGAATAATAATATATGCCTCAAGAGTAAATTAATAGTAATAAAAGTAATTGAGCTTTTTTTAAATCTATGGCAATATATGGGGAGTCACTGACAGATAAGCTTCCATTGTTTTGACTTATGGCCCATGAGACTGTATACTAAGTATGTTGCATCTGCTCCTGTTCAATATGGCCTCTTCACTCTCCATAAATTGCTACACCCTTGACTAAATAAATCAGGAACTTTATTTTATTTGTGCATATGTGTGGTCTTCTTGAAAATTCTTAGACTAACTGAAATATTCCTTTTCCATTTGCATAGTAAAGTGCTTTTCCTATTCCCATTAATTTGGTAGTCAAGAGTAAATTTACATTTTTCATACATTTATATTTTTATAAATTATAAATTTCCATTTATAATTTTATTTTTTAATACAAAACCTTAGGAAGATTTCAGTGTACAAATGAAGCTAAGTGTCAAAAGGAAAAAAGAGTTATCCAGTATAATAATTAACATATAGGATACTCAAAATACATAACCACCATCAATTTTGAGTTCATTTATAAGTGTTAATACCCCAGAGGCAATCTTTAAATGCCTCAGCTTTCATCTACAGAAACAAGGCTTCCTGGACAGTACACAAATTGGCCAAATGGTATCCATCATGTTCACAAAACTTTTAGCTAATCAGTAAATACAACAGTGAAACTTTCTTAATTGAATTTGTGCTCAACAGCCTTGCCTCATTCATGTTCACTGGGACTCTCAGTACAAAATCTAATAAAGCACCATGAAGTTAAGAGCATAGCTATCTGGACACATCTGAAATTATTCAGAAAAAGGGAAGGAAATAGGATATTTAGTGCTGGATAAAACCTGTGACTTCAGTCTCATAATGTAAGACTTCTGTCTGAAGTCACAGTCAAATGTGATTAGTTGAGAGGCTTTGCTCTTCATGAGTTCAAAAATCCAAGTTCTTAGCATACCAAGGAAAGCAAAAAGAAAGTTCATAGAGAAGCTTCCTGATCTTTATGCTTCAGCCTCTTTGAATTATATTGGTTAAGCTGATTAACCTGTGATATACTTAGTGCAAGAGGAGAAAGTTGGTGCTCATTACCCAGGCTCTGTCATATTCATCATCTATTTAAATGAAGGTTTTATTAAAAAATAAAAATAAAAACAAAATGATTTCATGGGGTAAGCAAAACACTAATATGAGAAATTTACTCTGAGGAAAATGAAAAATTTAGGCAGTTATAGGTATAATTTTACCAAAAACTAATTTTGGTTTTCATTATCTGATTATTTCCAATGAAACTATAGTTAATTATATTTGATACTATAAAAGGAGAATGTATTTGAAAGATGCTCTAAAAATAAACTTTGGCACTTTAGGAAAGGGCTAAATGTAAATGTGTTATTCAGTAAACAACAGTTTACATGTATTCTGATGATAGGTCAGTGTTTAAATACCAGACTAGATGATCAAACTTTAACATTCAACATTTTAATAACTGTCTCTTCCAATGTACTCAGATGTACTCTATTACCAATCATGACAGTCCAATTATTTCCATGGTGCTTAGCATTTCATAGTGGCCTATTGCCAACAGTAGAATATAGGGTGGGAAACATGCCAAAGAAGTTAACCAATTTTAAAAGCTAAAATATTGCTAGTGCTGAGAATTTAAGGTTTATGTGAGGCTAACTCCCCTGACCCTGTTTAAACTCATCAAGTAAGTAAATACATTGGCACCTACTTAAGCAATAACTCTTTCTTTTTATATTCTGTAAGAAGAAAAGAAGTAGGTAAGTCAATTTTGCTACAAAGGAGGTTAGTAAAATTTTATGTCACATAAAAAGGAAACATTTGTGTCACTTATCACTGGAGAATACAAAGCAATTCAAAAATACATTGCTAATCCATTATATATTGATCTTGTCTATATCATAAACATAGAGTATAAAAAATTAGCCTTTCAAAATAGGAAGCAACAGCTGGGGGCAATGACTCACAGTTGTAACACCAATGACTTGGAAGGCGGAGGCAGGAGGATGGTGAGTTTGAGGTCAGATGCAGCATGTATAACTTAGACCCTTACTCAAAATAAAAAATAAAAAATGGGCTGGGGGTGCAGTCCAGTGGTAGAACAAGGTATGTGTGAGGCTCTGAGTTCAACCCCCAAGCACCACAAAAACAAAACAAACCAAAAAAAAAAAAAAAAATTTAAAAAGGGAGCAAACATGTGAAATGGAAAAACTACAAAAATATATGTCCAATCACGGTTTGTATAGGAATTTATTTTCTACCCAGTTTATAATGAGTAAGAAAAAAATTTAAAAATACAATCATTTACTTCTGGAAACATCTAAATGAAATTAAATATTAGAACCATACTTAATAGTGCCTGATCCATAATAGGAATTTGATGAATGTATAAACAGTGGCTAAATGATGAAGAAATAATATAGATGAAAGAGAACTAAAACTTGAAGTCAGAAGGATTGAATTCTGGTCCCTGTTACCACCAACTAGCCACAAAATAGCAAATAATTATAAGAGATTAAGTGCTTTCAAAGTTGTTATAAACTTATGTATTACATCATAACCTTATGAAGTAGGTACTACTAGTACACTCATTTCATCAACAAGAAAACCAAGGCACAAAAAGTTTAAATAACTTGCTGATGGTAGAGCTGGGTACTCAAATTCAGTGAGTTTGGCTCCCAAGCACTCAATCTATTCAGTGTATTATATAACCTCTCTATATCATCTTGGGATATAATCACTTTCTGAGTCATATCCCCATTATTGGTGAAATAATGATTTTGGACTAGATGTCCTCTAGGGTCCCCTGTATCTCTAAAAGTGTTCTTATGCCAAAAGTGAATTTGGATTTATATGTGTAATTAGTATTCAAAACCAGATGTTGGTAAACTTCCCCTGCAAAAGCCCAGATAAACATTTTAGGCTTTGCAAACCACACAGTCCCTATCACAAGTATTTAACTCTGCCATTACAGTGTGAATGCAAGTCACAGACAATACATAAACACATGGGCATTTTATTCCAAATAAAACATTATCTGCAAAGAAAGGTAGTGGGCTGGATTTGATCAGTAGGCACTTCTGTGCTGACTCATGTCCAAATTACCACATATAATAAAGGGATAGTTAGGCTAGGTTTGACAAGGACAAATTTAAGAATATTCAATAATACTGTGCTAGGAAGAGTTCTTGAAAATCAGATGTTCAAGCTGCCTACTTTCCACAACTACATCATTTAGAAAGTATGACTATCTGCTTGTTCATGGTTTCCAGGAAGAGAGACTACATAGATTTAAACACCAAATTAATTCCTGCCAGTTTTCATACATACAAGAGCAGCACACGTTTACACACATACAGTGTTTGAAAATGTTGTAATCTGGTTTCCACATCATGATTAAGATTGCCTACTATGACATCCAGCATGCATGGTGGAGTCAAAACAATGTTGTTGTTGTTAAGTGCCATCGAGTTGGTATCCAACTTGTAGCAACCCTATGTACAACAGGCAAAGCACTATTGTCAGTGCTTCTCTGCTGTTCATAGGGTTTTCAATGGCAGATTGATTTTTGGGAGTGGGTTGCCGGGTCCATCTCCCAAGCCTACAGCACCTGGTGTTCCCTGGTGGTCTCCCATCCAAGTACTAACCAGGCCTGACCCTGCTTAGCTTCCAAGATCTGACGGGCTGGGATGCCACAGGGCTAGGGCTGCAGGCAGTCAAAATAATACTAACATGCAATAATATACATGTGTGAATACACATTTCTATAAAAGGAAAACTCATAATATGTACATTTTAGTTACAACTTTTGCTACATAGAATTTAGTGGACTACTACTATTTCTATTAAAAATACATCCCACAATAAACAGCAGGAAACATATCTGTACTAAGAACACAGGTCAATTCATCCTAAGAGAGTGAAGGAGAAAAATCTGTTCTAATGTCTTAACCACTATTCCAATTTTATCAGTGTGGTAATTCAAAAGAAGTTTGCTATTTCATCCAGAAAATAGTCTGATACTCTATGCATAATACTAAGCTAGAATTTCTTGGGAGCAAGAAATAATTTTGCCTCTTGTTAAGCAGCTTATACTTAATTTTGGAAATAGGATCTTCCTGAAGAAAAGCGTTTACTACTAATAAACTTCCTCAATGGTAATTGTAGCATTAAGTAATAAGCACACTAAAATAATTCAAAATAAGATAAATGGTATTTTGAAACATAAAAAAAGTTTCAATAAGTTAAAAAGTATTAACATTATCTGGGTGCCATGGTGCACAAATGTAATCCCAGGGTCTCAGGAGGCCGAGGCAAGAGGATTACAAATTTGAGGCTAGAGGCAGCCTGCACAATTTAGTCAGACCCTGTCTCATAATAAAAAAATAAAAAGGGGGCTGGGGATTCAGTTCAGTGGTAGAGCAATTGCCTAGCATACCTGAAGGCCTTGGTTCAGCCTTCCAGTACTGAAAAGAAACAAAAAGGATTAAAATTATACAAAGAATGTTCTAACCACAATGAGATTACAACTAGTCATCAATAACAGAAGTATACCTGGCAGATCCCCAAATATTTGGAAACTAGATCACTTATTTCTATAAATAACCTATAAATCAAAGAAAATATCAAATGTTAAAAAGTGTTTTAGCTAAATAAAAGTGCAAAAGAAAATATCTAAATTTGTGGATGCAGCAAAGACAGTACTTGTACAGATTTTTTTTTCTAGCATTAAACACCAATGAGGTGCAGTAAAAATAGTAAGACACATTGCCACTAATCCCTCCCCCAATACTCCCTCTGCCTTTGAGCATACACACTTATCTCATAACTCATCATTCTTTTCCTTTTTTTTTTTTTTTTGGATATTTGAGACAGGGTCTTGCTTTGTAGTGCACGCTAGCCTTGAACTCCTGTTAATCTCCTCCTGAGTGCTGGGATTACAGATGTGTGCTATCAAACCTGGTTTTATTCTTGCCACTTTCTGAAGCAGTTCTGGAAGTCCCCTTTTGTGTTTTTAGTTTCATCTTCCATCATAACACTCCATGTCTGGTATGGCAATTTCTGTCAAATAAAATCATAGTGTATCCTCTTCTACCTTATTCACAGGACCTGGTACCATGAAACTTCTGGCTCTTCCCCAAAGTCAAAATGGTTGTGAAAGGCAAACATTTTGAATTGATTCAGGACATAGAGGCAGCTACAACCACACAACTAAGACTCGTGAAAGAGGACTTCCTGAACTGCTTCAGAAAGTGGCAAAAAGGATGGGATAAATGTGTTGGAAGCCAGGAGGAGAGCCATATATTCTGGAATCTAATTCACCCTGTCAACAGTTTGAGGGCTACAAAAGCAGATGCAGGATTAGAATTGTGGGGATTGGATTTTCTTTCAACCACGATTATAATCCACATCTGATTTTGTAGCCCTCTAAAACTGTTGAATGGGCGTGGATTAGATTTGAGAATATATGGTATTTTGAAGGGGATTCAGGTAATGGATCTTCTACTGTAATAATTTTAAAACGTTCACTTTTTTATCGCATCCTGTTCACTAGAAAAAAAGTCAGATCTCAAATTGCTCAGAGTAGGTGAAACTAAAAATAGAAGGAAATAATAAAAATCAGAAGGGAAGTCAATGGAAGAGAAAACAGAAAAACAGAAAAAAAAAAAATGACCGAAAAGCTTATTCTTTGAAAACATCAATAAAATTTATAAATGTCTAGCCAAACTGGGGAAAAAAGGAACAAATTATTAATGTTAAAAATAAGAGCAGTGACATCAATACAAATCTATATGTATTAAGAGGGATTAAGAGACTCATTAAAAATTTGGTGCCAATATTTGACAATTTAAATGAAATTGAAAGATTCTTGGAAAGAAATTGCTACCACACTTTATTTGAATAATAAGAAATTAAATTTTTAGTTAACCATCCCCAATAAAACTCTAGGCTTCTTGGGAAATTCTACCAAATGTTTGGGGGAATAACATTTATATACAAACTTGCAAAAAATAGAATACTTCCAACTCATTTTATCAATGCAGTATTACCCAGATATTGAAACCAGAAAAAGAAAAATATACAGATGAATTTCTCATGCACACAGAAAATTCTTAAAATTTTAACAAATCTGATAATATCTAAAAAAGATAAAATATCATAACTAAGTAGAGTTATCTCAGGAATGTAAGGCTGGTTTAGCATTCAAAAGTCAATGTATAATGAGAGAAAAAGGGAAAATCATGTGATTATTTGGATTATGAAGCATTTGACAAAATTTTCTAGTGTAAAACTTTTTGATAAAAACTGACAAAATTGGAATAAAAAGGATCTTCCTGATAATAGCATTATTTAAATTTATATTCTAAAATTTACCCTTTTAAACCATGCATTTCAAAGTTTCTCTAAAAATGTATAAAATTATATAGCCATCTCTACAAGTATGATACTGAAACCCCCTCTGCTTCTATGCAATTGATTTCCTTTCCTCACCTACTCCCAGACCCTTGTTGTTAGGTGCTACAGAGTTGGATCTGACTTACAGAATGAAACACTCCTCAACTCTGCCAGGTGCATGATCTTTTTTATGTTTATACTCATTGTTGCAGACATTGTGTTAACCCATCTAGTTGAGAGTTTTCCTATTTCTTGTTGACCTGTCACTTTCAAAAAAATGATGTCCTTCTAGAGGGATTGGGCCCTCCTGATTACATGTCCAAAATACATAAGACATAGTCTAGCTATCCTTGCTTCCAGAGAACACTCTGTTGCACTTCTTCCAGGACAGATCTGTTGGTTCTTTTGTCAGTCCATGGTATATTCAATATTCATCTCCAGGACCATAATTCAAAACCATCAGTTCTTTTGCTGTCTCCCTTCTTCAATGTCCAGCCTTCATATCCATATGATACAATTAAAAATACCATGAGTCAGGGACACCTTCGTCTTCAATGTGACATCTTTACATTTCAATACTTTGAAGAGGTCTTTGCCACAGCTTTCCCAATACAATGCATCTTTTGATTTCTTGATAGCTCCTTCTGTGGGTGTTGATTACAGAACCAACTAAAGCAAAATCTTAGACAACCTTAATGTTTTCTCCTTGTATCATGAAGTTGTCTACTGGCCCAGGTGTAAGGATTTTTCTTTTGTTGATGTTGAGGTATAATCCACACTGAAGGCTATGTTTCCCTAGGCCCTGGAAACTACTAAAATTCTTTCAGTCATTATAGATTTTCCTTTTCTAGAACTTCATATGAATGGAATCATATGGCATGCATTCTTTTGTGTCTGGCTTACTTCATTTAGTTTCCTTCATGATTTCGTCTGAACCAGTAGCTAGGGTTTGGCTGAGTAGGTGGAGAGCTCCTCTCTGCACGGAGGCCCTGGATTTGATCCTAGTCCTGCAAAAATGGGAGAAGGATCTGGCAGCCCATCCCCAAAACAATCCTAAAATATTCAGCCATTGAAAACTCTATGAATAGTGGAGAAGCAATGACATAGTGCCAGGCATGGCACAGTGTAAGGAAAGGTTTTATTCTGTTGTACATAGGGTTGTTTTGAGTCAGACTCAACTTGAAAGCACCTAACAACAACAAAATACCTGGCTACTTTGTATTGTAGAGTCCATTTTATGGCTGAACCACAATTTATCCATTTACCACATGAAGGAAATTTGAGAAATTCTATTTTGGGACTATTATGAAGCAAACTCTATTGTTTATGTATAAGTTTTTGTATGGTCATATTTTATTTATTTTGGGGAAATATCTAGAAGGGATATTGCTGAGTCCTATTCCTGCATAGGAAAGAAGTGCACAAAAACATACAACTTTGCTAGCTCATCACATGATTACTAAACAGTAATTATATTTTTCCATTCATTACAATTCTTGACATCTATTTCACATACTCTCATCTCTTGAAAACTATGAAGGTTTTTTCCATATCAATTCTTAGCTGATCTTTTTTCCTGTATCACTGGGAAATCAATAGTTTTCACAAATGTCCAATCTCTATCTGCGCCCACTCATTCTGTCTCTCATGTTACTCCAAATGGAGTATCCAGACTCTCAGCAAATGCTACTTCCACCATTTATTTACTAAATACCATTACATTCTTCTCTACCTATTCATATTCATTCCAGTTCATCCTCTAATGAAACAATTTTCCCTTCTCCACTGCAACATTTCCACCAAAATATCAATATGGTTCCTTTTCTCATCTTAAAAAAATATACAAATGTGCTTGATGCCCTGTCTGTGTTAGCTACCTTCCCATTTCCCCTTCTCTTTATAACACTCCTGGATAAAACAGTTTCCAAAATATCTCCTCTCAGCATCATTTAAATCCAATCAAGCACTTGCCCTTATTGCTTTATCAGAAGTGTTCCTATCAAAGTTACCAAGTCCAAAGGTAAATTCTCTTGTTATATTTGTATTTCCATGGTTTAAAAATTATTCATCACCTCAGAAGGATGGTGAACTGAGGTGTTACATCTCATTTATTTTTCTATTTTGATTCTTAAAAATATTTCATGTGAAATCTTTAAAGCATCTATTAAATGAACAAAGAAACTTTAACATTTATTTGTTGTTGTTGTTAGGTGCCGTCGAGTCGAGTCCGACTCATAGCGACACTATGTACAGCAGATCGAAACACTTGCCGATTCTGTGCCAGGCAAACCATCTTATTTATGTTTAAGCCCATTGTTGCAGACACTGTGTTAATCCATCTGGTGGAGGGTTTTCCTCTTTTCCGTTGACCTGCCACTCTTCCAAACATGATGTCTTTCTCCAGGGATTGTTCTCTCCTGACTACATGTCC
>VMDO01008847.1:0-81121 GCA_007922755.1 Pedetes capensis
CCCTCTCTGTCTCTCTCACAGACTCTCTCCCTCTCTCTCTCTCTCTCTCCCTCTCTCTCTCATTCTCCCTCCCTCTCTCTCTCCCTCCCTCCCTCTCTTTCTCTCTCTCTCTCTCTCTCTCACAGACTCTCTCCCTCTCTCTTTCTCCCCCCTCCCCTCCATCCACCCTCTCTGTACAAAACCAAGTTACAAAACTGCCAACAGCTCCTACTCTCCAGGGGAAGATGTAAGTGACTAAGCGACTGCCCGTTCACCTGAGGATGCCAACAATGAGTGCTGCGGCGCAGGCCCTGCGGGCTCCCTTCCACGCTCCACAAAGGGAGGAGCCCGGGGCAGTGGCATGGAATCTCAGAGCCACCAGGAAGGCCATCGCGCGTGGCCTGGGGCCGTGGCAAGTGATCTCTGATGCCCAACCGCACGTGCGTGTGAGCCTCAAGGCCCCTCTGGGATGGGCCGTTTTGTCCTTGCTCATAGTATGGCGTGTCCACAGGAAGTGCTGCCCAGCAGCGTCTGTCTGTCCCATCTGCTCCTAGTTGACACCACAGATTGAAAAGTGCAGACCCACAGGAAAATGAAACCACGCGTGCTGCAGCTGCTAAACCTCACCGACCTTCCTTGGGACTTGAAAGCGTTCTAATGCAGCTCCACCCTGGTGAAAGGCTCGGAGGCGTTGGCCTCATTGCGCCCTGAAGTCTATAATGAACCAGAGCGTTAGGTCAAAACCCACGGAAAACAAACTTGCTGAGTCTGAATTTTAAGCCGTGGCTCACTCCAAGCCGCTCCAAATGTTTCCCAAGTGCAGAAGCCCTGCCTGATTTATAACACAGACGAGAAGCCCGAAAATGCTGACGCTCATTGCCAAATAATTCCACATCCAATATATATATATCTCTGAAGTAAAAATCAGAAGTGCGGTATATATTTATGCACAATGTTGCTCACCACAATATCATTTCCAATGGTGAAATAAATCTGAAAGAAGCTGAACCTCCAGCAATAAATGTTTGGCTAAATGCCAAGCCACTCCAGGGCTGGGGACATAGCTCGGCGGTAGAGAACGTGCCCAGCATGTGCAAGGCACTGGGTTCCATCTCACGGACCTCAAAATAAAAAAGGATAGGATGCTTAATCTTAAGGGTCAGCTTGACGAAATTGAGGGTCACCGAGGAGATCAGTAAAGGCCACCTCCAGATGTGCCTGTGATGGCATTTCCAAAGACAATTAGACCCCGAGGCCTCCAATCTAATGGATGGATCGATTCCGCCATGGATGCATGGTATGGTAGCATTATCGGTGGTGGTGCCAGATAGGAGGAGGGCCTAGCGGAGGAAGTGGGATCCTAGGCACTTGTAATTAGGGCTCCATCTTCCCTGGCCCTGTATCCTCCTTCCTCCGCTTCCTGTTACCATGATACAAGCAGCTCAGCCACAGGCTCCCCACAGAACCCTACGAAGCTGTGAGTCACAATGACCCTTCTTCCCTCGAGTCATCTATGTCGAGTATTTTCTCATAGCAACATAAAAGTCACTCACAGTTCTGCACACCAGAAATGTATCCGTTCATTTATATCATATAAAACATGTAAGATACCTGTTACATGTTTGCAAAGAACACTTTTAAGATGCAAATGTAGAAATGATCCCAAGACATATCTGTTGTGCGTGCACACATAATACTAGGTTGAACCCAGGGCGCTGTGTGTGCTATGCAAACACCACACTACCACTACCAACCCAGTTTTTATTTTTTATTTATTTTGAGGTGGGCTCTCACTAAGCTGCACAGGCTGCTTCTGGCCTCAAACTTGCGATCCTCTTGCCTCTGCCTCCCAAGCCACTGGAGTTCCAAGCACGTACCATGGCACTTGGCTCTGATATATCTTCAATGTATCATGTATATCCATTCCAGCTCTTTCACATGAGAAATAAAGATTGCTATGGTTTACATCTGAATGTCCCCCAAAGGCTATCAGTTTTAATTTTGGGTTTCCGATTGGTGGTGGTGTCTTAGAAAGTCACGGATCATTGGGAGGTGAGATTCTTGCTTTCTGAAGGTGGCTCCTTGGGGCCTGGCCTTTGGAGGTTTTTACTCAGACCCCCAGTGCTGGGAACTTCTCTCTCCGCCTCCTGCCCTGCCATACTGTGACATTGTCTGACATAGGCCCTTCTACTGCTGCTGCCACGCCCGCCCTGCTGCCATTGTGAGCTGATCCTCTGACTGTGAGCCCCCAAGAAATATCTCTCCCCCCATAAGCTTGGCCAATTTTTCTGCTACAGCAAGAAGAGCTAATATAAGGGTTTTCACATTTTCTAATTTACAGTATTAGTAAAACATGAAAAGAAATAGAGAGTCTAAAATATTTACTTTTTTCTGAAGTGTAGCCTGACTTATTGCTTTAAGGGGAAATGCCCATATTCCTGTCTGTTTGCATGAAAGATGATTTTTAAATGATATCTAATTTAGCAAAACCCTGTAGCCCTACCACTGTGGCATCCGATCCTGTCAGATCTCTGAAGCTAAGTAGGGTAGGGCCTGGTTAGTAATTGGATGGGAGACCACCTGGGATAACTATCTCCCAAAAAACAATCAGCCATTGAAAACCCTATAAATAGCAGAGAAGCACTATCAATAGTGTTTCACCTGTTGTACATAGGCTCCCTATGAGTCGGACACCAACCTGACAGCACCTAACAACAACAACAAATCTACTGAAAATTTTATCATACTTTTATTAAAGAACCAAGATGCCCCAAACCAATAGCAATTTGATATGGCAGCAGGGCAGAAAATTTTATTGAAATAAACACAAGACACTATTACCTTAAATAGCTCACACCATAATTCCAAGATCTTTATTTTTTTAAAAGCAGCACTTTAAGTCAGACATGGTGGTGCCTGCCTATAATCCCAGCACTTGGGATACCGAAGCAGGAGGATCAACACAAGCTTAAGGCAGTTCGGTCTATATAGTGAGTTTCAGGCCAGCCTGCGCTACACAGTAAGACCTTTTCTCAAAAAATAAAAAAAAAAAAATTAAAAATTTTAAAAATCAAAAATAAAATAAGTTTAAAAAAATAGAAAAAGCACTTTAAAATTCTTTAATACTGGTACTGCCATAAACATGGGCCCAGAGACCAGTGAAATAGAATTGAGTCTAAGAATAAATTCTCACATCTGTGGCCAAACGATTGTCCACAAAGATGGCAAACCAACTCGGGGAGGGTCATCTTCTCAGCAGTCAGCACTGGGAAGATTGGATCTCCACACGCAAAAGGAAGAAATCGGATCCTGCCTAACGCCACATGCGGAAAGAAATTAACGCAAAATGGATTAAAGATCTGAACCTAAGGCCTAAAACTATAAAAATCTTAGCAGAAAGGAGGAGGGGAAAAGTTCATGACAAGAGACTTGGCAATGACTTCTTACATATGGCACAAAGGTCACAGGTAACAAAAGTCAACATTGACAAACTGGAGGACATCAAAATAAAAACCTCTCTGCTGGGATTTAGCTCAGTTGGTAGAGCGCCACTCTGCAGTCTCTGAGGTCCCAAGTTCGATTCCCAGCACCACAAAAACAGGAGAAGGACGTGGCAACCCACTCTCAAGGCAGTCCCAAAACAATCAGCCATTGAAAACCCTATGAGGGTCGCTATGAGTCGGACTCGACTCCACAGCACCTAACAACAACAACTGCATCAAAGGACACAATAAAGAGAAGGAAAAGCCAACCCGCAGAGAGGGAAAGAGCAACTGGAAATGGATGAAAGACCACAACATAAGTCCTGAAGCTACAAAACTGCTAGAAGAAAAGTGTGGAAACTAGCTGCAGGTTTGAAGCAGAGAACAAGGCCGCGTCTGGGTCCCTGCTTCCTCAGGCTGGGGACAAGTGTGAGAGAGGGTGGCCTCGGCTCCCAGAGCACCACAGCTTTCCAAGGTCAGCTTAGGGGAAATGGATACATTTTAAATTTTGTGCATATTTTGTATGAGCAGATCAAAGGTAGAGAAAATTATTGTTTCTAATTTCGTCTTCCAGCCCAAAGACAGGAAAAAGACTACGCAGTGCTTCTTTGAACAAACTGAAAATTTCCGTTCCATGTTCTTGAGGAGAGAAGAAAGCATGCCCGAGGGGGCTGTCCACCAAGCATCTGGGCAGTGCCTGGGTGCGGTCAGTGCTCGGCCAGTGGATGGCATCGAGCTGACTTATAGAGCTGGTGCAAACCAAAGGCTCTGCTTATTTTTACCATAAAGGCCTGTGACATGGAGAGGCTAAAGGCTAAAGATGCATGAGGATTTGATTTGCTAACGTTTATTGATTTCAGGGCCATCTGCAGACAGAGATCTAGAAAATCGCTTCGCATTCAAACCCTGACCCCCTAAACTCTATGGGTCCCCTAGTTCAACCAACCACCTCATGTTTACATAAACTAGTGACCCCGTCTCTGTTTACAAAACACACTAAATTACCCCTCGCAAAGCCTGCCCCTCCTTCAGCTTTGCAGACTCCCGTGCCAAGTTCAGCCAGCAAGCTTCCAAGGGAATACAAACAGGAGGAGGTGACTCCTCCCCCTGCTCAGTGTCACCAGGGAGACAGGCAATACCCCGTAGGAATGGTAAAGAGCCCTCTTTAGGAAAATCAGTCCTCAAGGGTGGCATTGGCGTTTCCTGCCGCTGAGTAAGGAAAGGAACCTGCCAGCCTGTGAGGGGAGGTCAGGCAGGCCGGCCCCAGAGGCCCGACCCAAACGCCACAGGCAGATGACCTAATGGTGCAGCACTTGGGGACAAGTTTCCTTCTGGGACCGAAGGGACGTTATCATCAAAACTGCTTAACTTGGCAGAGAAATAGCCCGGCATGTCGGACGTATGACCGTGTGATGCGGAAATGAGTTTTGCACATAAAATGTCATGATTGAAATCAACACGGAATGCTTCATGCGTGCTCGATCCCCACACTGCAGAGAAGGGGCTTCAGGTCTGAAGATTGCTAAGCTGAATAAAGCCTGCAGCCGTAGCCCTGTGGCATCCGATCCCGTCAGATCTCAGAAGCTAAGCAGGGTTGGGCCTGGTTAGAACTTGGATGAGAGACCTCCAGGGAACACCAGGTGCTGCAGGCTTGGGAGAAGGACCCAGCAACCCACTCCCCAAAATCAATCCACCATTGAAACCCCTATGAACAGCAGAGAAGCACTGACAATAGTGTTTTGCCTGTTGTACGCAGGGTTGCTATGAGTCAGATACCGACTCAATGGCACCTAACAACAACAAGCTGAACGAGCTGAGGGGCTGCAAGCCCTTCCTGCTGTGTGTACTGCAGACATTGCCCTAGGCAGCCGGAGGCCTGGCTCCCTCCTGCCCACCTGCCCTCCCGCAGCCCTGGACACAGACCCCGGCGACACGGAGGGCTTCCTCCTCAGCATCTAGCTTCGCTTGCTGCTCTCGATGCTAATCCATCCTCAGTGTTCCGGGGGAGCCCAGGAGGAGCATCGAGCCGAAACTCCAAACTTCCTGATGGTGCTTTCAGCAAAGACACACCATTAACGAGCTGCACACAGTGTGTTTAAAAAGCAAACCCATGAACTGATGTTTGCTCAGAGCATAGGTAGATTTATAACATTTTTTGCTATAGCTTTGTTAAATACACAGTAAATCTTTTCACACAACAGGTTTTAGATTGAATTTAAGAAAAATCTAAATAATCCAAGAATAATCCATGTTACAGGTATCAAGAGGAAAATAACTCTTCATCCACATGGACAATAAGTAACTAAATAAGAGCTCTAGTATAAAAGCAGCGGGCTGGGATTTAGCTCAGTTGGTAGAACACTGCGCTGCAGTCTCTGAGGTTCCGAGTTCAATTCCCAGCACCGCAAAAATGGGAGAAGGATGTGGCAACCCACTCCCAAGGCAATCCCAAAACAGTCAGCCATTGAAAACCCCATGAGGGTCATTATGAGTCGAATAGTGACTCGATGGCACCTAACAACAACAGCAGTATAAAAGTGTAAATTTGTATGGCTTTATTTAGATACATTTCACATGCCCTAAAATTTACTGGGGCTGGGATTTAGCACAGTTGGTAGAACACTGCTCTGCAGTCTCTGAGGTCCCGAGTTCCAATTCCTAGCACCACAAAATGGGAAAAGGACATGACAACCCACTCCCGAGGCAATCCCGAAAGAGTCAGCCATTGAAAACCCTGAGAGGGTCGCTGTGAGTCGGACTCAACTCGACGGCACCTAACAACAATAACAACAAAATTCACTGGGAGAAAAATACAATTTCTACTTCCGTTTTGATTACGTCAATTTGTTTGTTGATGAGGCTCACCCGCAGTCAGGATTCTAGAAGCGGCCTTTCTTCTGAACCCTTAAGATCCATCCATTCTGACAACCAAACTGCTACAGCAGAGCCTGCTGCTCTTACTCGGGGGCCCCTGGGCCCGGGGCTGGGGTTCACATCACTCAGTCGGCCAGTGTAGGAGCGCAATGCTCGGTGCAGATGAGCCTGGCCGAGCCGGAGCCGATGTTCTGGAAGAGAGGCTGGGGACGCGCAGGAGTTACAATCCCACCGCGCCAGTCACAAGCCTTGGCAGGCTGACACGTCCGGAGCTGCCGAGCATTGGACGGTTCTGTGCCTTGGCCTCTCTCCCCACCCTGCTTCCTTCCCACACAGGGCCATGGCCGACGTGGGAATAAACACACTGCAGGTGTGGCCTTCACGGAGCTGCGGTCAGAGGAACCCGTCCTCTGGGACAAATGCAGACGGCCCAGACTGAGTGACCGCACAAGTACTACAGCAAATAGGCTTTATTCTTGCAACTCTGGGTAAGGAGCCACCTTTCCTCGGTGGAGGTGAAGTTTGAAGGCGCTCCCTCGTGTGCAGATCTGGCAGGCAGTGTCCTGACCTTTTATCACCTCCCCCCTGAAAACCTCCCAGCCTGCCTTTCCAACCCTTCTCCAGCTACCTACACGACAGAAGCAGGGGCCTGGCGAGCAGAAGCCAACAGCAGAGCCCAGGCTGCGGGACCCTCCCACCCCTGCAGAGCACCTGCATCCCAGCCTTGCACAAAAGTGGTGCAAAGAATTCCTTGGCAGAAAAGGATGCAATTTTTAAAGCTCGCCAAGTCACGTGGCACTGTGTCCACACACCTTCCAGGCTGCCTTGTGCTCTCGAGACAATCGCTGCAGATCTCTCTTCCAGCCAGTGGTGCCTCCATGTGGAACTTCACGTCCCTAAGCTGTATCTATATCTTGATATTCGAGAAAATTCCTTCACATAGAAATTTGAAGGGGAGTAAAAAGTGTCCCTAAGTTTGCTCTGCAGCTGTAGCCCTGTGGTGTCTGATCCCATCAGATCTCAGAAGCTAAGCAGGGTCGAGCCTGGTTAGTACTTGGATGGGAGACCGCCTGGGAACACCAGGTGCTGTAGGCTTGGGAGAAGGACCCTGCAACCCACTCCCAAAAATCAATCTGCCATTGAAAACCCTATGAATAGCAGAGAAGCACTGACAATAGTGTTTCCCCTGTTGTACAGAGGGTATCTATGAGTCGAATACCGACTCGACGGCACCTAACAAGTTTGCTCTCTTATTACCAAGAACTTGAAAGTAAAGTCAGCCTGCTTCCAATAACCAAGAGAGTTTTAGGGAAAAAACACAGAAAACTGCTACAAGATTGATGCCTGTTTCTTACTGAGTGAAGAATATATAAATCAATGGGAAAATTAATTTTGGCTAAAAAAAAAAAGAATAAATGGGCGTGTTGAAGTGTTGACAAAAACTGACAGATCAAAGGCAGCAGAAAGAACTGACCAGCTGGTCCGGTCAGGTTCCCTTCTCTGGAGGAGGCAGCGAATGCAGGTTGATGCACTGCCCGGTGGGTGCAGGTCTCTAGGGAAGAAAGCCCGTCACTCTTCGGGGGGCTGTCCTGGGACCCGCGGAGCCTCTGGTCCTTCTCAGCTCCAGAACCTCAGTGCCCCTGGGACAAAGCGCAAGGCCACAGCACTTCAGTGCCGGGTTTTTATGTCTTGGGCTCCTTCAGGGCACCAGAGTGTCCAGGGCCCTTCTATCCACACCATCGGATCTGAGATTTCCCTTCCTGGTTAACTCTACAGCTTTCATTCCTCTCCCAAATGGCTTTCTTCAGTGTAAGGTTGTTCCAGAGCATGTGGTTCTATGACAGAAGGATAAGGCGCACTGCCGCAACCTGGAACAGAATCTGCAAGCTGACCACCTCCATGTTCAATAATAAATATTTAAGGAGCTGTTGTTGTTGTTGTTAGGTGCCGTCGAGTCGAGTCTGACTCATAGCAACCCTCATAGGGTTTTCAATGGCTGACTGGTTTTTTTTTTTTTTTTTTTTTTTGTGGTACTGGAGGTTGAACCCAGGGCCTCGTGCTTTGCAAGTGCTGGACCACTGAGCCGCACCCCCCAGCCCATTTTTTCAGTTTTTGAGACAGGGTCTCAGTTACACAGACTGCCTCTGGTCTCGAACTTGTGATCCTCCTGCCTCCACCTCCTGAGCTGCTGGGATTATAGGTGTGTGCCACTGTACCCGGCTATGCCTGACTGTTTTGGGATTGCCTTGGGAGTGGACTGCCACATCCTTCTCCCATTTTGTAGTGCTGGGAATCGAACTCGGGACCTCAGAGACTGCAGAGCAGCGCTCTACCAACTGAGCTAAATCCCAGCCCCTTTAAGGAGCTGTGGCAAGTGCTATTTTCAGGTCTAGGTATGGCTCAGTGGAAACAGCACAACAGTAACACCTGGCACTGGGGTTTCTGAAGCTGAGATGCAGGGGGCATGTTCCAAGAAAAGCCTGACTGGATACCCACGCACCTGATGACCTCTGAGCCACTCCCTTGCTCTGATCCCAAAGTGCTTTTCCTTGTTATAGAACTCGTCACCCTTCACAGTGGGAATGACGCATCCAGAAGGGCGCCCGACAGCTGCCCTCGGCAGAGTCTAAGAGCCCGGCAACCCCGTCAGGTAATAGTTCCGGAAGCGTCATAGAGCAGGTGCCCCAGCTACTGTCTAAGTGGCAGGAGATCTAAAATGCCAGGGTAAAATGTGACACAGTACAGAATCCAATCCAGATCAACCTTGGCTGGTGTCTCTCAGGGTGATACACCTCCCACCTGGGAACAGGCTACCCCAGGCCCACCTTGAGTATATCCTCAGCTTCATTGACCTGCACGGCCTCTGAAAATCAGTGTGGAGGGTTAAGAAAAAGACGTTTTCTTTGATGATGCTTTCTGGAAGCACAGGAGATCCCAAGCAGTGTCTTCCTCCTGCTTCCTCAGGCCGTAGACACGCCACTGCACCCCAGCATCTTCCCCTCACTTCTGGGCTGTCTCGTTCCCCACCCCTCCACAGGACCCTGTACTCAGATATTAAATTCCTTTATGCCACATGCACTGATAGCAAAAATCAAAGTGATCAGAGTTCAGTCACTGCGTCTTGTCGGGAATAATCTCCACATGGGCGCAAACACAAGGCAGTCAGCGGAGGGCCGTTCAGCTGCCGAGGCTGCTTTCACGGTGAGCCACATCTCCTCAGGCCTTGACTTCTTTGCTGCTATTGAATATTCACTAGTATGATACTATCCTTAGGGTAATTACAGGACAAAGGGGTCCAGTACTCAATGTGATGAAGATGTTGTTGTTAGGTGCCATCGAGTCATTGTCCAACTCATAGCAACCCTATGTACAACGGGTGAAACACTATTGTCAGTGCTTCTCTGCTGTTCATAGGGTTTTCAATGGTGGATTGATTTTTGGGAGTGGGTTGCCGGGTCCTTCTCCCAAGCCTACAGCACTTGGTGTTCCCAGGCAGTCTCCTATCCAAGTACTAACCAGGCCCAACCCTGCTTAGCTTCTGAGATCTGATGGGATCGGACACCACAGGGCTATGGCTGCAGGTGTGATGAAGATAGTTATGTTAAATTTCAATAATTTCTGTTTTCCAGCTTGATTCAGCAGTGCACTTAAGGACAAAGAACCCAATACTCCAAGGATGCAGTGATACCCCTCACACCGTGAGTCACTGGGCCAACTTTAATGAGAGCTCAGGTCTACTTCCCAGCAGGCATGGGGCCAGTTTTTGATCCAAAGATTGTCCTCAAATAGACATGGAAGCTTTTGCTTTAAACACATCTTGATACTACATGACAAATAATCTCCGTGGTTCACAGAAGTCACTTGAACCTTGGAAACCACAGGACGCTGGGCTCTCTCGCTGCCTTGCCCTCTGCTCAGCACGCTTCCCACGGCTGCATCTCACCGCAGCCTGACGCAGCATAACCCAGTGGGCAGAGTGAGCTGCGGCGCCCGAGGTCAGCTCCTCCGAAAGGGGCACCTCAGCTCAAACAGTGGAAACTCAAGCCCACGCCTTTCCCCGCTACGTCCTCTAACCTCACAGCCAGTCCTCCCCCTCCACAGCACCCAGCAAAACAAGACATCTCTGCAAACTTGCACCTGCTCCGAGGAGCGTCAAGGGCGTGAAGTTTGCGCGTGTCTCGTTATCTACCTGGCGGTGGGGGGGGGGGGGGTGCACTGACTGGGAGCTGGCGAGAGGTCTGGGGGATCCCAAACCGAGGAGATGACGTCTCAGCCACTCGGGAGCCCTGGGGGAAGACGGCGGGGCCACTCATCCGGAGATGCCAGGGAACCCCCAAAGAGGAGGCTGCACGGGGCCCTCGGAGGACGAGGGGTGCAGATTCGCAGGGCGCGGGAAGGTGGCTTACGCCTTAGGCACCGAGCGGTTCCAGCCGGGATGTGTTTATGGTTTCATTGCGACTTCATTGCCAAAGTGAAATTTCCCCAAGGACAACGAGCACGCCATCGCTTAGCGTGAGCTTCAGCATCTGGGCGTGGCCTGAATTATACCTCGTGGGCGTGGAGTCCACGCGCTGCCTAAGCAGCAGCCTAAATGGATAGACTCTGGGAACTTGGGCGCTCAGACCAGCAGAAAGGGCCTCTGAGCCAGGGACCACGTGGGAAGGTTGGCAGGGCGGGAAAGGGAAGGGCGGGGGCCATGAGCCAATCGATCTGGACAAAGAGAACCACCCCAAAGCATCCTCCAGCGAGGGCTACGCGCAAGGGAAGGAAGGCAGAGCTGGTGGCGAGTCAGGGGACGGAACTCCTAAGAACCCAGGTGTCATGGAACTGCCGTGCAGGCCAGGCTTGTGCAGAGCCCCCTTGGCTTGAAATAGCGCAGCTTCTCAGGTGATGGTGGCCCTGAGAAAACTCAAGGATGTGAGCGCCACCGTGACGGTCCATGTACAGCCCTCGGGACAGCAGAACAGCATTTCTAACTCCGCCCTTTCGGCTGGCATCAGTGTGCCTGTCTATATTCTTGGTCCACCAAACTCGATTATGCAAACTGCATCTCCATTTATGTTAAACAACAAGATTCTACCATATTAATGTGTTACCAGAGCAAAGATGTCAGCTCACACCCAAACGGTGTTAAACTGTACGGACACCCATGACCAGACTCATCCTAAATGTTAAAAGAAAGCACTAGGAAAGTCAACACAATAGTAGAAAAGCCGTGGTAGATTCAGCTTCAAATGGAAAGGTGAACGTCTAAACAGGCATCCTACAGACTGCTTTTTAAAAGTATTCTCTAGCGTGTACCCCACAAAAGTTCACAGTGAGTGATTCACTCAGAATTCCCAGCCTAACACCATTGGGGAATGACATGATGTTTAACATCTTCTTAGCCAGCCTGGCGCCCTGAACTTGGGCATCTCAGATACTGCAGGACCTCTCCATAAGGGACATGCTGAAACCATGGCCAGCTTCAATGTGAAATATGGCATTAACTGCATGTTAAATGTCAAGCCAGCAAAAGGATGCAGCAGAAAGCAGCCTGAACACCGGGCTGCCGCGTGCCTGTGCTGCCCAGGGTTCAAATGTACTATAGAAAATGAAAGCACCGGTGAACAGATTGCAAAACCCTTCTAACTCTCCAGGGAGTAAGCAAACAGGAAGACATTCTTTCTCTTCTTACACCTGTCCTGCCACTCACTATTGTTGCTGTTGTTGTTAGGTGCCATCAAGTCGGTATCCAACTCATAGCGACCCTCATAGGGTTTTCAATGGCTGACTGTTTCGGGATTGCCTTGGGAGTGGATTGCCAGGTCCTTCTCCCATTTTTGTGGTGCTGGGAATTGAACTTGGGACCTTAGAGACTGCAGCGCAGCACTCTACCAACTGAGCTAAATCCCAGCCCCACCACTCACTATGAGTGGGTTTAAAAAATACAACTTTATGTATGTCTTCTTCATAAAACAGGACACCCCAAAAGAGGCCAGCTGTGTTGGGTGGGACCAGGATAGGTCAGAACCGTTAGTTTTCAAAACATCTATCAGATTGTTAGAGTGCTTCTAGAACTTCTTCTAATCTCCTTAGAAAGATATCCCAAGCCGGGCACGGTGATGCATACCTGTAATCCCAGTGGCTTGGGAGGCAGAGGCAGGAGGATCGCAAGTTTGAGACCAGAGGCAGTCTATGTAACTTAGTGAGACCCTGTCTCAAAAAGTAAACAAATGGGCTGGGGGTGCAGCTCATTGATCCAGCACTTGCAGAGCATGCAGGCGTGGGGCCCTGGGTCCAACCCCCAGTACTGCAAAAAAAAAAAAAAAAAAGATATTCCACCAGCATTTCTAAATGACTGCTTGGACATTGGAGTCTGGGATATTTATTTAATGTGAAGAGTTTTGTGGTCATTTAAATGCATAGTCTTAACCATGCTTATTAGCTTAATGGGGTGCAACTCTGGAAGTGTGAGCAAATGAGGTGCACCTGAGAAAATCTTTGGCGTGTCAGTAGATCAAATTGAATTTTATCTTCTCTATAATAAATTTAAAGATATCGTTGAAGGGTCCCCAGATAGTTCAAAATTTCATTGAGGAAAATATCACTCAGTCAAGATCAATGAAGCCAAACGCCTACAACTCGGAAGAAACTGTAATGATTCAGAGAGGAGGAAGCTGTATGACCTGGGCTTGCCTCGGCCGGCCTCACCAGGGGCTCCCACGTCGTCTGCGCTTCTCGCGGCACGCTAGCTGCGCCTTCACCCGCCTTGCTCGCTCAGACCTTCCCAGCATGACTAATCCAAACTCATCCTCTGCGCGTCCTGACAAGCCCCTGCCAGATGTCACAGGCACAGCTTTCCTGGCTGTCCTGGGACGCGGTGCTTCCTGTCGATGACCCAGATTCCTCCACGTGAGTCCGGAGGAGCCCATGACCCAAGCAGGAACACTCACAAAGCACGAGGCGCTCGTCATGAATGCGGCGCAGGCCCCGGCTCCGAGCTCCTCACTAACACAACTTGCATCGGCTGTAACGTTCCCATCTCATCCTTAGTACCTGGAATCACCCCTAAGCCACAACCCTGGCCTATTATGTAATCCATCCAGGTCTCAACATCCTCATCTTGCAAGATGGGAATCATGAGTAGTAACCCTTGCTGTGGTGTGCGGAGGAACAGAAGCACTAATATGGATATATCATGTTGAACAGGGCCATGAGTATACCTAACATTGCCAAAATATTAACTATGATTGCCCAGATACTAACATTATTAACTAGAGCAAAAAATTAAATATCCAGAAAATTAATTTCCAGGAAATTAAACTACTGCATTATGCTAATTTCTAAGGCACACTTCTAAATAAGAATGACTACAATAAAATGCCTTATTAAATGCCGCTAGCTTTCTGTTGCCTTTACCCAGAGATCAGGCATTTAGAGGCCTCCAGGCCATGAAATCTTCCTGGAGGAGGAGGCGATATTGTGAATGAAGTTGTTGTTAGGTGCCGTCAAGTTGGGTTTGACTCCCAGTGACCCTATGTACAGCAGATGAAACACTCCCTGACTCTGTCAGGCACACAATCTTTTTCATGCTTAAGCCCATTGGTTTAGCCACTGTGTTGATCCACCCAGTTGAGGATTTTCCTTTTTTTGTTGGCCCACCACTCTCCCAAACACGATGTCCTTCTCCAGGGATTGGTCCCTCCTGACTACATGTCCAAAATACGTAAGATGCAGTCTGGCCATCCTCGCTTCCAAGGAGCACTCTGGCTGCACTTCTCCTAGGATGGACCTGTTGCTGAGGTGAAGAGGTAAATGCAGACACCGCCACACCAGGCACCGCGTGTGCATGAGGCGAGGCAGGGCCTGGCTCCTGAGGCTTTATTTCTCCCCGAGGAGCCCTGGACTCCATCCTGCAGCAGCAAAGACAAAGCATCCACAGACAGCCTGAGGCCAGGCACTGATGGACGAGGGCACTCTTCCCACCTGCGGTGTGGAGGACTAAGACTCAGCACTGGGTCAACCCGGTGAGCGTCAGCCCAGGATGCAAGGGCAGAACTGCTGCCCCAGGAGCCCATGTGGCCAGAGTCCCTGCATGGATGGCCAAGAGACTGAGCCTCCACAGCCTGATGCTGCAGGTCCCACCTGGGGGGCAAGATCCCCTCAGGGCCTCCCGGCTTCCCAGAGCAACATCCTTCAGGGACAGCTCAAGAGGCCCGGGCTGCCTTACGTTCCATGTAAGAGCCACACCGCATGAGGGGCTAGGAGGCCACTTTTACTGTGGCCCTGACGCCTTCCAGGAAAAGAGGCCAAAGGGCTCCAAAAACCGGGCAGAAACAGCATGGGCGTGTGTCTGTTAGACAGTTAGAGGAGGCAGGAGGGACACGCACTCCAGGGCTCCCCAGGGCCAGGCCTGCAGACCCTCTGCCCCCACAGCCACAGGACTTCTGTTCGCATCATCCGGGAGAGAAGGACAGGGATGGCAGAGATCAGCAGGTCACACACGCAACATGGAGGCCGGGCTGACGGGCTCCACCGCTTGAGCTCTGTCAGGATTATTCCATCATGCATGTGATTAGTACCTCTCATCCTGTGTATTTACAAACGATGGCTCCAGGACACTTCACAATCACGAGACACCCCGAAGGCAAAACAGAGGATTCAGTGGCTGTGGCTGGTGTGAGCTGCCCACAAGAGCGCCTGGACTTAAATCAGTCTCTGCGTCAGCCCCTCTGCACCCTGCTCCTGCCCACACATAGGCGGTGGGGTAGGTGGCATCCCAGGCCCTGGGGTCAAGCTGGGCTGCCACGGGGTATGCTTTGGCTCATATATCACAGGGCAGGGTGGCCCTCCGCTTAAAGCTGCCCTGTCTCCCTCCTCACCCCTCACAAGGCCACCTGGCCTCCCCAGAGATGACAAAGCGGTGGCTCAGGAAGAGGGGTGTCCAGGCCAGCTTTGCCATCCTGCCCATAGCACACATGGTTTGGGGGGACGTGGAGCGTGACTTCACACATGCATGTGTGCCTGCTTCCAGCCTGGCCCCACGAGTCCTGCTGCCTTAGTCTCTATGGTCGCTTTGGTTTTCCCCAAGCACGAAGACAATAAAGGAAACCCACAGCCACGGCGGTTCACCCACGGCCACGGCGGTTCACCCCCGGCCACAGCGGTTCACTCACGGCCATGGTGGTTCACCCCCCACCTCAGCACCCTCCCACATGGCAGCCCCAGGTTTCCTTACTCTCCACCTAATAGGGTGCACTGAGAATCTCCCCGGGACCCCAGCTACCCTGCCTGTCAATAGCACCTGCAGGCCTGAAATCCCAAAGCACTCCCTGAAAGTGTGCAGAGCCCTCTCCCAGCCACCTGGATGAGGCGCTGTGGAGGCTGCGCCCCAAGGAGGAGACACACGTGCAAAGGCCACTTCCCTTCCAGAACTTCAATGCCGAATTGCAAAGGAAGAAACCTGGACACCAGAGAGTCCCTTTGAATACCAGGTGGCACCAGGAAATATTCCCTTGACTCAAGAAGCCCCTGCTAAGCATCCCTGAGGGTCCCAAGGCCCTGAAGGTCCCTGGTGGGCAGAGGCAGCTGCTGCCTCGTTCAAATGTGTCTTACGTGTCTTGCTGAGGTCAAGACCGTGGAAGACCCACTGCCTAGAAACAGCCACAGCCAACCGCCTGCCAGACAACCCTTCCACCTCTACCCCACCATAGCCACCTGTCCTCAGAGTCACACAGACCCATAAATCCAGAGCTACCCAAGGATGTATAGAAAAATATTACCTTAAAAAGACAAGTAAGTGGAAGAGAAGTCGTTGATGGGGGGTGGGGTGGGGGGAGAAAGCACACAAGAGGGTAAGGGGGAACCTATATGAATAATGTGCAACAAAAATGCATATATAGAGGCCAGGCACGGTGGCGCACGCCTATAATCCTGGCAACTCCAGAGGCGGAGACAGGATTGTCGCAAGTTTGAGACCAGAGGCAGTCTGCGTAATTTAGCGAGACCCTGTCTGAAAAAGTAAAAAAATGGGCTGGAGGTGCAGCTCAGTGGTCCAGAACTTTCAGAATATGCAAGCGCAAGGCCCTGAGTTCAACCCCAGTACTACAAAAAAAAATAATAAAATAAAAATGCATATATGGAAATGTCACAATGAAAAGCACGTCAGAATGAATCACTTTAAGGTGTACACTAAAAATTTCCAATGAAAGAAAAATCCAGAGCTGCCATCATGGCCTGTAACCTGGGCCGGGTCGCACACCGACATCAAGGCCGCATCACTTAGAACCATGGGGTGGAGCCTGTTTTATGCTGTACATAGTTTGGACCCCAGGCAGGAAAGGGGACCTGGCAGAGCTCAATGAAGACAAGACAGCCTAACCTGCTGTGATCAATAACTCCCTCTCAGCTAGATCACCGGACTCCGCGCCATGTCATGTTGCCCAGAGCTCTGTCCCTCCCTGTCCATCGCTGAGGCATGGACAGCCCAAAGGCTGGAGCTTGTCCAGGCTGGTGGGGGCCTGCGTTCTTTCTGGTCTAAACAAATTCAGAAAGCAATACGGCATCTTCGTCGAGAACTTTCACATGCCTTGAACAGTAGGCGTCCCCTCTACTTTGCTCTGCACTATTGACACGGAACCCTTGGGGTCACGTGAACGCAGCCACAGCAAATGTATCCGGCACTGGCATTTGTCTCATGTTAGGAGGCACCTGTCTGTCTGTCTTAGACTCACCAGCTCTTCTGGAGTGTGATGATCGCAACCCACAACACAGCAAGGGTCCCCTGTAGGTCCCTGCTGTGACCTCCTGCATCAGTGAGGTTGAGTCAGATGCCAGGAGTAACAGTGAAATCTGTGTGCACGTCTTTGAATTTTTCCCCTAATTCTGACCTGTGCCCCCATTAGGTGAATGAGGACCTGCTATTCTTTTGAACACCTGGTATTCAAAGGGACTCTGCTGTTCTTCAGAGAGTACATTCTGAGAAGGTGGGAGAAAGAGTGTTAGTGTGAACACTTTCAAGTACAGATAATGAGGACAGAGAAAAGGGACCAGCCTCTCTCAACAAGGGAAACTGAGGGCACCACACAATGCTTGTCCCTCTAGGCCAGTCTCTGAGCCAGGCCCTTCCTGTTGCCCCTCAGAATCCATCAGTCCTGGTTCTTCTCAGAGAAAACAACTACTGGGAGAAAAGGCAGCACATGAAAAGTGTCAGTGTCTGTGAATGGTCACCAATTAATTCCTTCATATTTTAAAGAAAGTTTATGGCCTGGCGTAGTGGTGCACACCTACAATCCCAGCGACTCAAGGGGAGGAGGCAGGAGATTAGCAAGTTCCAAGCTGGGGCAGCCCAAGTAACTTAGTGAGACCTGGGCTGAAAGTAAAAAGATGAAAAATAAAGAATGGGCTAGGGGCGGAGCTCAGGGGTGCAAGGCCCTGGGTTCAACCCCCAAGTAGTGAATTAAGGGAAAAAAAAAAAAAGGAAAGAAAGAAAAGAAAATTCACAAACAAATTCACAAAAGAAAATTCACAACCTATAGTTGGCTGAATTATCTGGTGCTGTCTGGGTTTAGCGGTAGTTTCCCAGCCAGTGGCCTTTGTCAGAGTGACCAGACTGCACCCTTAGCCCTCCTGCCTCAGCCTGCCCGCACCCCGGCTGGGCTGTCCCTGGGCCTTGCAAAGCCCTCGTGCCTCGCCCTGGCCTCTTCCACCCTGCACACTGTCGGGTGCCCAGTGAGTATAGGGCACTGCCTAGAGAGGCAGTTTGCCCTGGGGCCTATCTAGGCCCACTCGGAGGTCTCAGGCTTGTTCCCCAGGCAATCACCTTTGCCCTACATCCGGGAACTCATGGTCATTGAGCTCCCAAAGATGTCACTGGCATCCAATCCCTCTCTTCAGATGCCTCGACACTGATTGGCTGTTTCCAAACCACCTAACAGCTCCTGATTGGACCGTTCGGGAACCACCCCTGATTGGCTACTTTTACGAAACCAAATTTGCATATCCCCCCTAATTGGCCAAAACCTGAATGGGGTGACTGCCTCTGATTGGTCCCCGGCTAGCCCCTGGAGAGTATATAAGGGCTGTACACAGAGCAGTCTGGGTCCATTCCATTGACCAGGACAGACAAAGCAATAAAGAGCTGTTGGAGCAGAGCATTCAGAGTCTTCACTGGAAAGAAAGAAGCAAGGAGCCGCCGTGGGCATCAGCCTCTGAGCCTGCCTTTCTCAGGCCTTCTCAGAGCAGCCATGGGCATCAGCCTCCTTTCCGGGTGGCGCGGCTCTTGGGTGCTTGGCTCCCCCTCGCCAGACGATGGGTCTTTGGCAGCTGGTTCCCTCTCACGGCCAGAGCGAGTCCAGCAGCAGGGCCTACAAGTGAGGACTCCACACCCAGCCCAGGGGGATGCAGCACTTGCTCTCCAGTCCCCCCTGCCAGAGCCTTGGGGCTCAGGTGGGAGCCCCTGACCCTCCACCCCATGCCCCTGACCAGTCTCAGATGAGGACACTGGTCACACACAGGCCACCACCAAGTCTGGCCCCGCCTGTGTGAGCGCCAAGCGGAGCTTGTTTGCATCATTCTCCAGCAGGTGACTGGCCACAGGTGGCTACTCCACACATATGACGTGGACGTCACCAGCACCCTCCCATCCCATCAAGACACTGCGTGACGGTTACAATTTTATTTACACATTTTGGCGGGTTTGTGTTGTTTCTCTATTCCTTGGGATGCACACTGTGAAAATCCCCAAAACAAACTACCCAGCCAGCTGTCCACCTGCCATGTCACCGCTCCCGGGCAGCCCAGGTGCCCAGCCTGGAGAATCTGTCTGACCCCTGCCAACCCGCTCCTGGGACTCAGCCAGTGATGGGACGGCACATTCTAACCCTACCACTAAAAGGCACAAAGGGTATTCTGAATTCTGAAACAACCTGGAAGACCCAGAAAGCATTTGAAGACAGAAAATTTGAACATAGAGTTGTTGTTGTTGTTGTTAGGTGCTGTCGAGTCGGTATCTGACTCATAGCAACCCTCTGTTCAACAGGGGAAACACTATTGTCAGTGCTTCTCTGCTATTCATAGGGTTTTCAATGGCAGATTGATTTTTGGGAGGGAGTTGCCAGGTCCTTCTCCCAAGCCTATAGCACCTGGTGTTCCCAGGCGGTCTCCTATCCAGGTACTAACCAGGCCTGACCCTGCTTAGCTTCCGAGATCTGACGGGATCGGATGCCACAGGGCTATGGCTGCAGGCCGAACATAGAGTTACGATTTTAAAAAAAGACCAGGTAGGTCCGGGCTGAGATCGCGTGTGACTTTCCATCGCTGGGATGAAACGCCTGAAAAGCACAGAAAAGAGGAGCGGGTCATGAGGTGCGTGGATCTGAGCTTCATTGCCAGTCTCATGGCCGTGTCCCTTCTGGGCCTGCAGAGAGATGGCCCATCGCAGTGAGGGATGCACAGCCCAGCACAGCTGCCCCCCGCTGCCTGCCAGGAAGCAGAGAGAGGCAGAGGGACCGAGCAGTGGGGACGGCACAGACCCATCGAGGCCACCCCATGACCCATGCTCCAGCCAGGCCCCACTCAGCTCCGAAGCCATCAATGGAGTCCACAGCGTCTCACCCCCTCTCAGAAGCCCATCAGCTAGAAACGAAGCTCTTAACACGTGAGCTTTCAGGGGACATGAGGCTCGACAGGTCAGTTCTGGGCCGGGTCAGTGAGTCTCACAGATTTCTGCTCCGGGCAGCTCGAGTGCTCTGCCTGTCCAGCCTGCCTGGGGGGACAGCCACCGAGACTCACAGCGTGGCTACGGTGCGGGCAGAGCCCGGCCACAGAGGAGCAGGAGATCTGCTCACCAGAAGGAGGGGCAGGAGTGGCTTCGAAGGGGCTGGACAGAGCCTGGGAGCCAGCCAGAAGGAGCCGGAGCCAGAGGTGGGGTGCCGGGCAGAGAGCAAGCGCCCCTTCCCCAGGGAGACTTCTAGAATCAAAGTCACTGGGCAGCCTGCAGATGCATTTGGCACATTACAGAGGAAACAAAAAGGAAAAGGCAGTAGAAACAAGAGAAGGGGCAAGAAATGATGATACAAATCTGAATGGGGGCCATTACTGTTTCTTAATTTCCTTCAGATTTTTTGGATACAAAGAAATGTAAATGTTTTCTGCACCAGATGCCAGTGAAGAGTCAATAAGAATGTATCCAGTAAGAGTATCTGATAAGAACATGTCCAATAAGAAGATATAAGAAAAAAGAACATATCAAATATGGATGCATGCAATAGGAACAGGGCCTGGCAGTTTACCTTCCCAGAGCATTTCCATAAAGCGTGTATGGACACGTCACTGGAAAGGCTCAGTGGGCAAGGAAATGTACACGGTCAGCATGGAATGTGGATTTGCTGTAGTCCCTCTCTGTTCAGGGTGAAATCCATCATAAAAATGACATGTCTGAAAACATCTGTTCTAGCTAGGCATGGTGGCACACGCGTGTAATCCCAGTGGCTGGGGAGGCGGAGGCAGGAGGATCGCAAGTTCGAGACCAGAGGCAGTCTGTGTAACTTAGTGAGACCCTGTTTCAAAAAAAAGTAAAAAATGGTCTGAGGGTGCAGCTCAGTGGTCCAGCACTTGCAGAGCATACAAGCTCAAGGCCCTGGGTTCAACCCCCAGTACCACAAAACAAAACAAACAAACAAAAAAGTCTGTTCTGAAAACACTGGTTGTTGTTGTTGTTAGGTGCCATCAAGTCGGTATCCGACTCATAGCGACCCTACGTACAACAGGTAAAACACTATTGTCAGTGCTTCTCTGCTATTCATAGGGTTTACAATGGCCGATTGATTGGGAGTGGGTTGCCGGGTCCTTCTCCCAAGCCTACAGCACCTGGTGTTCCCAGGCAGTCTCCCATCCAAGTACTAACCAGGCCTGACCCTGCTTAGCTTCTGAGATCTGATGGGATTGGATGCCACAGGGCTACGGCTGCAGGCGAAAACACTGGAGCAGAATATTAATTGAGCAAATCGAATAATTATAGATATTACTTTGACATTCACTAAGTGGACTGATTTTGCAACAGACAGAAAATAGGGTCAGATTTAGTGAGGCTGAGGCCACAGCACAGAGCCTGCCTCGCACTCCTTCCCTTGGCTTGTTGTTGTTGTTGTTAGGTGCCGTCGAGTCGGCATCCGACTCATAGCGACCCTCATAGGGTTTTCAATGGCTGACTGTTTCGGGATTGCATTGGGAGTGGATTGCCAGGCCCTTCTCCCATTTTTGCGGTGCTGGGAATTGAACTCCGGGCCTCAGAGACTGCAGCGCAGCGCTCTACCCACTGAAGCTAAATCCCAGCCCTCCCTTGGCTTAGCTTATTTTAAAACCAAAATTCTATGTCAGTAGCAAGCACTCATATCTAATATTGGGGTAATAATACCAAATTTAGCATGTATATCCCAGACTTCTAAATAAAGTCATTAGAAACATCAAATAAAAATGTCCCTGTTTTTATTCCCTAATTTAGTATTTTGCGCCATGAGTCAGATCGCTATAACTGGAAAGTTGAATTCCTGCTAGGTGGCAGAGCCTTGGGATAATTGTGTAGCAGAGACCTGGCTCCTGTTGGGAACCCTACACCCTCCCCCCATCCCCCTCCCCTAAAAGGCAGAGCTCACCATTCTTGGGCTCCCTCCTGTGGCTGATGCATGAAACATGAAAAGCAACATCTTCCAAAGAAGGAACTGTGAGCTGCTTGGCATTGCTGACTGACTGCACCTGGATGTTTGACACAGGGTGTAAAAGGTAGGAGAGATGCCAAGAGTATAAAAAAAAAGAAGGAGAAGCATTCACGCCTCCACCTGGATTATATCTCTGAATAAAAAGAGAGATCTATTTTTGGCAGCTCCTTCCAAGAGATAAATCTTTTAAGAATGAAGAACAGATCAGCTTAGCACATCTCTGCGTATCTGCCGAAGGAAGAACTTGAACGTGCATGTGCAGGTCAGAGCTATTGCTCATTTTCCTTCCCCTTAGGTGCTTTCAGAAATCCGAAATGCATACACTCAGGACACATATTTATAGCCACCTGGCAGGGACACCCTGAGGATAAGCGAGATAAGATCTGTTAAGAGCACCGAAAGCTGGCTCTGTCGCGTTTTAGGAGAGAAACGCACAGAGCGTGAGACGGTTTGTTATTGTTACAGGCGTCTTAATCCCAGGTACCGGATGCAGGCACCTACTTCTCAGGAGACAGCGCACGTGCTCCCGTGAGGCGCTCTGCGTGCCGAGGGATGGGGTGTGGGGCACACGGCACGTGCACTCGTAGCTGGTCACGTGACCTCATCCACGGTCAATCCTGGGGCGGCTGTGAGCCTTCTGGAGAACAGTCCCAGCCACACGTCCATGGGAGTCTAATTCAGCACCTTACCAACGATGATTGTTGAATCGTGGATGGGAGGGCTGGGGGGGTCAGGCCTATCCAAGTTTCCCTGGGGGGCTTCTCCCAGGGGCAATGACATTGCAGCACAGGCAAATCATCCTGTGCCTCACCTGCCAGGAGCTGGTCCAGACAAGCCTACGGTGGGGCGTTAGGCTAGCTCCTCTACAGGAAGGAACAAGAATACTCAAAACACTCCCATCAGCCCCCAGGGGGTGTCTCCAATCTGAGAGAATGAAATCCAGGCAAATCTAGTCCTAATAGGAATAGGACACAGAGTACCATCTATGTCATCAATTAAAAAAGAATGCCACCAGGGGTGGCTGGTTTAAGAGAATCTTCAAAGTTACTTAAGAACGTCAGCCAATCACAAAGCAGTGCCATCTCTCACGGTCACATTTTATTATTCAGTGACAACTAATTTTGAAACAATGGGAGAAGGACCTGGCAATCCACTCCCAAGGCAATCCCAAAACAGTTAGCCATTGAAAACCCTATGAGGGTTGCTATGAGTCGGATACCGACTCGATGGCACCTAACAACAACAACAACAATTTTGAAACATTGTGTCTGGTATTAAGTGCCATATGCTTTAGTGAAAATGGGTCTTAAGCTCTGGGTTAGAGCTCAAAGTGAGGCCAGATAAGAGCAGGGACTGGACCGCCCCAGCCCCTGGGGACTCCATTGGTTGGGAAGTCGAGAGAAGCCAGGGAATCCTACTGTCCCCCAAGGGCGTCAAACCCTGCAGCCTCAGTACCTCAGTCCATCCTCATGAAGTCCTCCAACCCTGGAGCAGAGATGTGGGGCCTGAGAGGACAAGGGGTAGGGATGGGGAACGTGGCTCTGTTGGGTCCTACGCAGCTTCTTTAAACACTCGAGGAGATGGCCCTTGGAAATCGATGGTGTCAAATCCTGTCGATTTACCAATAAGCAAATCTGTTCATGTCACACAATCTCCAGCCTGCACTGGACCGGAAGCCCTGGCCAGTGCTCCTGCTGACGGCTTCAGACGGAGAGTCCAGAGACCCCTCGACAGGAGGCAGGAGAGCAAGGCGGTGCCCGCGTTAGTGCCCTGCTCCCACGTCTAGACCTCCACGTGCCGGGGCCAGCGAAGTCAGAGAGCCCTGGCGGAGGCTGTCTGGGGAAGGGGCCGTGCAGTCACCCCCGGCAGTTTGCGTTGACAGTGGGATGGACCAACCGTCCCAGCCCCCTCCCTGGCTTTCCCCTTCCTCTCTTTTTTTCCTTCCTCGTCTTCCCCTGTTAGAAAAATGCATCTAAAGGAAGACGCGGAAACAGGATGCCCTGTGGCACGCGGTGTCCCCTGGCAACATCAGGCAGGCAGGAGCAGCAGGGGTACTGTCCGGACCAGAGGGGACAGAAACACCGCCTGCTCCCTGCACCACGGGTACCCTGAGGAGAATCTAACAGCCTCCTGAAAACAGGTCCATCACACTAAGTAACCGGATTCTTCTCGAAATGAAAGTATGGCGGACCATCACAATGTATATTTCACACAATACTGAAGCTGATGGTCTGCTATACGGGAGGAGGATCTTTCACACACAGCGAGTTTCCTGGCCTGGAACTAGAATCCCCCAGCCTGGTGAAGACCCTTGAAAATGCTATTCACCTCTGCCAGCCACCACAGAATAAAAGGCCGAAAAAGTCTTTTTTCAAAGGTCAGTTTTTAAAATTAATTTTAATTGTATTTTAAAAAAATCTGATTTATACAGACCCACATCCTGTGTGTGATAAATTAATAGATGGCCAAAAATAAACAGTGCACTAAATTCTTCTCAATTATTTTCAATAATACTTCTGGAATTATTTACAAACTATGAGCATAAATGCAATTTCTTTCCATATTTCGAAATTTCAATTTCATGTTAAAAAGTGATTTGTTGGCCAGGCGCGGTGGCTCACACCTGTCATCCCAGTGGCTTGGGAGGCGGAGGCAGGAGGATTGCAAGTTCGAGACCAGAGGCAGTCTGCGTAATTTAGAAAGACCTTGTCTCCAAAAAGTAAAAAAAAAAATGGGCTGAGGGTGCAGCTCAGTGGTCCAGCACCTGCAGAGCATGCAGGTGTGAGGCCCTGGACTCAACCCCCAGTACCACAACAACAACAACAACAAAAGTGGTTTGTTCTTATCAAGGGAGACGACTACACGCTATGATGTCTTTTTACTTCAACTTGACGTCTGATGTCAGGATGAGCATAGTGACTGCCACAGGCGAGAAAAGGCTGCATGGGGTCAGGGGGAATTATGTTCAATTATGGGCTCTTCTCCGTCCTATAAGAAAAGGGATGGCAGGAGACAAAAGTGCACTTGGGAATGGAACGGAACCATGGCCCTAGGAGCTAGAAGAACAGCCAGATGCAGAGAACAAAAGCCGAGCCTGGGTGCACTGCCTCCAAAGGAGCCGGAGAAGTGGGCAGATGTGAGCAAAGACAGAAAGGGAGGAGAACCCGGGTGTCAACCCTGGGCATTTGGGGTTGGGTTTGGGGTTGCAGGGTAGAGCTGCAGCCCCTGGTGAAATCAGACCGTGATTAGATACTGAGAGTGGACAAGACTCAGTGAAATCTGTCTACCAAACTCAGAGACCCCACGGAAGGGCTCACCAGTCACACTGCCTGCAACCTAAAAAGCAGCCTAGGAACTGGAAGGATCTGTCCACTCGCTCCAACGAAGTCCTTCATGGCCGCTCCTCGGAGTGCTGCGGACGTGTTTATTACTCCTCGGAGTGTCTCATGGAAACATAAAATCCAGCACAGGGGCTCCCAGGCTCAGGCAGAGGACAACCAGCATGGCCTCGGCCCGGGGCTCCCGCGAGGGGCACCTCGTGCCTTCTGGCCCCTGGGCTTCCCAAGTCCAGCTCCAGCGAGGACCAGGGGAGCATCATGAGAGCTTCTTTCCACAAGGGGGCTTTCCTCCCCCACAGCCCAGGCCCTCAGCATCCCCAATGGGTCCTCAATCCTTTCTCACAGATACTGGGGGGTCTCGGCATGGCCTGAGGAAATTCTGCCACCTTCTCCGGCCCATGCCCAACCAGGACAAGCAATGTCTGGGATGTCAGGCAATTTCACCCATCTCAAGAAGCAATGCAGCACTGTGCCTGTGCCCACATGAGATGCAAGGGAGATTCATTCATTTCTGGTCACTGAACAGAATAAAAGATAAAGATATAACACCCCAATGTGGGCAAGGACAACTTTTGGGGGGGGGTTTCTGGGGTTGAACCCAGGCCTTGTGCCTGCATGCTCTGCAAGTGCTGGACCACTGAGCTGCACCCCCAGCCCGTTTTTTTACTTTTTGTGATAGGGTCTCACTAAGTTACACAGACTGCCTCTGGTCTCGAACTTGCGATCCTCCCGTTTGCACCTCCCAAGCTGCTGGGATTACAGGTGTGCACCACCACGCCCAGCTAAGGACAACTTATGTACTACAATTTTTTTCTGACAAAGTTATGAACTTCTTTAAGAAGTGACAACAAGCCAGCAGGACTGGAACCCCTGCACAGAACGGACCTAAGGGAAAACCCACACAGCATTCTGAACCCACCCAAACAACACCCCGGGCCCCTGCCTGACCTACAGCTCTCTGGGATCTCTGGGTCCTCCTTGTTATTGGAGGTTCCCTGTCTCTTCTCCCAAACATTGGCTCTGGGCTTGGGCTCGCTAAGGGTGATGTCAGATCCGTAATGCTGGGGGCAGAAAGCCTGGCACTTTAACACGACATAAGAATGTCTGTCACTTCCCCTTTTAGAGCAGTTTGGTTTTCGCCCAGATGAAACTAGGATTCAGCAAAATATTAATACATATTGTGAAATTTTTCCTCATGTGCTCTACACTTGAATATTCAATATAGGGACAGTTATTCAAACTCTAAAGACACACAGTGATCAACGGTGGAATCTTGGCCTACCCAGCACTCCCAAATGAGGAACATAAAAGTGGGAGCTTTAGTCCCCTATAAATGAACTCAAGCATAAGAGAAGACTAGTTCTTAAATTTGCTTCTCTAACATAAAATCCTAATGGAAATTGACTATCGTATGTTTGTTCTTGTATATGTGGAATTAAGCATCTTCTAATTTTAAAAAGGCTGGAATTTAGCTCAGCTGGTAGAGCACTGCGCTGCAGTCTCTGAGGTCCCGAGGTCAATTCCCAGCACTGCAAAAATAGGAGAAGGACATGGCAACCCACTCCCAAGGCAATCCCAAAACAATCTGCCATTGAAAACCCTATGAGGGTCGCTATGAGTCGGACGCAACTTGACGGCACCTAACAACAATAACAACAACAATTTAAAAAAACAAACACATTACCCTTGACCTCCAACCCAATGCATTTCCACTGACCTCTATAAAACCACCCCATTATACAGTCCTGGATTGTCCCAAAGGCTTGTTTGGCTATAGGGTTACTGAGCTATCTGCTCTCTTCTGAGCTACCCCAGCCTCCACATGCCCATGCTCATTTATTGTACAATCTTGTGAGGCTTGAAGTTGTTTATAGTTAGATTCATGATCCTGATTTCAAATCAAAATTAAAGAAACTCTTCCAAACATTCGGGATTTTAGGCATCATGCAAATGGGTTTCCGGGTTGGGAAATCTTGATTGTGTCTAACTCCCTCCTTCCTAATCACCTTCATGGTTCATCTTCTACTGGTACGAGAAATACAGACTTCCCAGTGCACGGAATGAACTCCAAGCACGCGAGACGGAAGAAGAAGAAAAAAATCACCATCAGACCCTTAAATATCCAGTATCCAGTGAGAACAGCAGCCAAAGAACGGCGTCGGCACTCCGTACCACAACTGCTCAGAAAGGAAAGGGCACGCTTGTTTGTGATGTTTCGTGACACACACCAGGAGATCCTCTCACGGGCCGGCCACCAATAGTAAATTCCCCTCACTTCCCTTCTCTTTCAAAGCAAACAAACACCACAGAGTGGAAAGCAATGGTTTCGGTTCTGCTGATGCACACCTTCCTCTGACCAATAGCAGACATTTATCGCACCTCAGTACCTACTTGGAAGCGGAGGGTCCAAATGGAAGTCCTCCGCAATCAATCGGGGCTGAGAAAACACAGCCTGGGGTGGAGGAGTTACTGAAAGTGACAGGGAACTCCCTCTAAGGGAGAGAAGTAACCATGGGTCAAATTTCAAAGCATCTAGGGCAGCTAGGTGTCCAGGGCCCTTCAGATACCCTCGAAGCTTCAGTCTCTGCATCTCTGGACTTGGAGACAAACGTTGTGACAATGAGTGCTCAGACATGAGCTCGGACAGGAACCTCTACTGGCAGTAGACAAAGGTACGTGGAGGGCAGCCATCAACCTCGGCATTCTGAGTGTGGGCACAGCACTGCTCAGTGACCCTGAAACTATCTGGGAAAGGGCTCTTCTCGGGGCTCCTAAAGAAAACACGCACGTATGGCTGCTTTGCTTGGTCTGTCAAAACTCATATAACTACGCCTATGGGGAAGTTGAAGAATTGTAATCATTCTGTTTACAGAACATCTGTTTACTCTTTGAAGAACATAATGATGTGTAACCAAAACCATATATACTGGAAAGTATTCTCTAGTCTCAGTCATTCGCAGAAACAAAGGACAGTGGACACAGCCTGGCCTTGGAGAGCACCGACTTCTTCAAGAAAGGAGACGCGGGTTCAAATTTGGGAATATTAGGCACACTTAGGAATGCCAACCGCCGGTTGGAAACAATAGCTGGGTCTGAGACGTCACCAGTTTATACAAAGCCACCAGAGAGACACATGGAAAAACGCAAAAGCCCATGCACCATTTCGAAAGAATGACTGTGGTGGGGAAAAAGATAAACCAGATTATGTTAGTGTGGGACACAAAGTAACAGAGTGATTGTAACTGGCGTTCTTCAGCAGTGCTGTCCCAGCACATCAAACTCGCTCATCTTAGGGAGAAAAGGCGCTCGCGTGGCCCCGGGAACCCAGGTACGGCAACCCTTCAACTCTGAAAGAGGCGGATAAGCTTTCCTCCTTCCAGATGAGAAGAAACGGGCAGGACAGAGCAGAAGGAGCCAGAGAGTCACAGTTCCCACATTCACCCCACATGTGCAGGTCCACATGACGTCCCTGATCTCAGCTCATACCTACGCCAAGGTCCAAGATGCCTCCAATAAACCCAACATCCAAACATTCCCCTACGACACCACCACGCTTGGCTGGTAGTTATGGCATTTAAAACTCCCCTGCATGGACCGATGGCATGGGTACCATCAAAAATAATGTGGACTAGAGAACAAACACACAGCAGACGTACTAAATGTCATAGCGTTAATCCTCAAGACGCTCTCCATAGGCATCACTCTTTACCTCCCGTCCATAAACAAGGGAACGGGAAATCAGGGAAGTCAATGAAGCTGTCTAAAACGACACACCAGCAAGACGTGAGCTGGGACTTCTGTGGCCTGACACCCTCTGTGATTTCCTAGGAGGAGGATCTAGACTTTACAGAGAGGAGGCTTTTCTTTAGATGAGGACTCAGGAACTGAAGGCATTTTCCAAACCCCAGAAGGTGATTTGAAAAGAGATAGCACCATGGATAAGCCCAGAACATCTACAATTTGACAGTGACCAATTCTTCACATTTCAATTGTATCCTGAGCACTTTTTAACCCAGCTACTTTAGCTCAGTTGGTAGAGCACTGCGCTGCAGTCTCTGTGGTCCCGAGTTCAATACCCAGCACCGCAAAAATGGGAGAAAGGCCTGGCAATCCACTCCCAAGGCAATCCCGAAATAGTCAGCCATTGAAAACCTTATGAGGGTCGCTATGAGTCGGATACTGACTCGACGGCACCTAACAACAACAACAGCAGTCTTGAGTGGGCTGAGATTTAGCTCAGTTGGTAGAGTGCTGTGCTGTCATCTCTGAGGTCCTGAGTTCAATTCCCAGCACTGCAAAAATGGGAGAAGGACCTGGCAATCCACTCCCAAGGCCATCCCGAAACAGCCATTGAAAACCCTATGAGGGTTGCTACGAGTCAGATACCGACTCGATGGCACCTAACAACAACAACAACAGTCTTGAGTGGGCTGGGGTTTAGCTCAATTAGTAGAGTGCTGTGTTGCACTCTCTGAGGACCCATTTTTGATCCCCAGCATCCCCCCCTAAAATGGCAGAAGGACATGGCAATTCACTCCAGAAGCAATCCCAAAATAATCAGCCATTGAAAACCCTAGGAGGGTCCCTGTGAGTTGGACCTGGCTGGAGGGCACCTAACAACAACCACAGTCTTGAGTTTCTGTGCTGGGGGCGGGGTGAGAAGGAGCCAGGCAAGTGTGTGGCAGCTTTAAACACTTCTGCATGCAAAAGAACCAGCAGTGTATGTGCAACTGTGATCCCAAGGCAAAGTGTTCTTGGGCAGGGCAGGGAGCGGGCACTTCCCAGGGTGTAAGATGGACTGTGCACAGGGGACCTGCAGGACATCCGGAGAGTGATATAAAGAGGCAAAGGGCTAAAGCAAGCAGTTTCCAGAAGCGAGAAGAGAGGACAAGAAACCCCCGAGTGTTAAAGTGTTTCAATTGCTGACCAGCACACCCCCTCCCCAGGGGAGCAGGGAGAGACAGTCTGCCTTCTGCACTTTCTGAAAAGCCTGTGGTGACCTGAGGTAGCTGCTGCTGCAGCTCTAAGAGGAAAAGCTGTGGTCCCATTGGGAAAACTGGCCTCTCTCTCCTCATTGCCTTTAATGCTTCTGAGGGGTGTGTGAGGGGTGTGTGTGCATATCCACCTACACGTCTGTGCGCAGGCGTACTGGCGAGGACACATGGTACTCTTTCAGGGTGCCTGCTGGGGAGGCGAAAGATCTGCAGGCAAAGGCTGTGTGAAAACTCCCTTCCAGCCTTCAGCCGCACTTCTAATCTCCCAGTCATTTGTGAGACACAAGGCAGGGACCGAGGGCTGCTCCACAAGAATTCTAGGTATGAACAATGAACTCACTCACGCCTGCCCCCTTCACACTGAGAAAGGAAGAAGAAAGAGAGGGAGGGAGGGAGAGAGAGAGAGAGAGAAAGAGAGAGAGGAAGAGAGAGAGAAAGGAAGGAAGAAGGAAAGAAGGAAAGGGAAAGGAAAGAAGAAAGAGAAAGGAAAGAAAGATAAAAAGGAAGGAAAGAAGAGAGAAAGGAAGAAAGAAAGAGAGAGAAAGGAAGGAAGGGAAGGAAGGAAGGAAGGAAGGAAGGAAGGGAAGGGAAGGGAAGGAAGGAAGGAAGGAAGGGAAGGGAAAAGAGAAGAAAAGAACAAGTAAGGGCAGAGAGCACACAGGGACGCCTCGCTCCTGCTGAAGCCAGAGGGGACCTCAGCGCACGGCGGCGTGGTTATTTTCCACGGGGTGAGCTCCCTCCCACAGTCCCCACCACTTGAAAGCGCCTCTCGTACAGGGGCGTTCTTGCTGCCTTCGTGTTTTCTCAAGCACTTGTTCAAAAACACGTGTAAGTGGAATGTTTTCGTTCCTGCAGATTGCATTAATTATGGGTTCGCAAGCGCGGCGGGCGCAAGCGGTCTGCCCGCGCTGGGCGCTGCACACAGCCGGCCTTGGCGGAGCCGCCGCGGTCGGCCCGGCGGGCGGCGGACGCGCTCAGTCCCCATCCAGAGCTCGGCTTTGGCACCGCGCGCCTTGGCTGGGCCAGCGCTGCAGCTAAGAGAGACAAACACAGAGTGGTCAACCGCGGGGCCCCGCGCAGCATCCTGCCCGGCGCAGGGAGGAGGGCCGCGCCCGCAGCCGCTCCCCCGGTAATGTGGACCCTGGAGAAGTGGCCTTTGCTTCAGTGCCATCTGCCGCTCCCCCCGCAGTAACGTGGACCCTGGAAAACTGGCCTTCACTTCAATGCCATCTACTGCTCCCCCAGTAACGTGGATCCTGGAGAGGCCTTTACTTCAGTGCCATCTGCTGCCCCTCGGCTTACGTAAGGGGGTCTCCTACAAGGGAGTCCAGCGCCCCAGGGGGACCCATGGCCCGCGGCCCCTTCTCCCAGCCAGACACCTCCCTGTCCCAGCGGTGCTGCCGTTGAACACCGACAGCCTGACGCCTCCAGGCCAGGTCCACACGTCCGCGGTGGACTCCCCGGAGTGGCCGCGGGACGCCTGCATCCTAGATCCGCCTGTTCCCGCGGGGCCCTGCCCACGAGAGGAGGGGACCGCAGGACGTCCCCGCGCACCCAGCTCCTGCCCATCGGGAGCGGCCGGAACCCGGGGCCGGGCTGCCAGGCGGCCCTCTGCTCCCCACGCTCACAGCCCACCTGCAGAACCCCCCCGACGAGGGCCACCTGCTCCCGCAGCCCTGCGGAGGGGCCGCTGACCGCGGGGTCCTGCGGGCTGCTCTTACCGTGAGCGCCGAGAACTTCTGTGCGGCGGCCGGCGGCAGCAGCCCCGCGAGCAGCGGCAGCCAGCAGAGCTGGGGCAGCAGCATGGTGGCGTGGACTCCCCGCCCCGAGGGTGCGGGCGACGGCCGACAGCGGCTCCCTGCACCCTGTGCGTATCGCAGGGCGAGCGTGGCGCGCGCGGCTCCTCCGCGGTCCTCTCCCTCCGGCTGCAGATGCGCGCTGCAGGCCCGGCGGCGCTCGCGTCCTCTGCGGCTTCCCTCGCCGCTGTCAAATACCCTAGGACTTCCCGGGTCCTCCCCCGCCCGCCCCCGGCTCCCCTCCCCTCTCTCCTCCCTAGGCCCCGCCTCCCTGCTGGAGGAGGGGCCGCCCGGGCGCGGGTCTGCCCGGAGCTGCAGAGGCGGCCCTGGGGCTGGGCTACCGCCAGCTGCTGCCTGGCTCCCCTCGCGCACCCCGAGAGCTCCTGGGCACCGCCGGGTGCACTGCGCCCTCCCGCCCCGCGCAGTCTGTCCACCCAGCCCAGGGGCCTTGTTCATCCACCGGGTTAAGAGGAAGCCTTGACCAATCCCCACAGCGCGGTGGCCCTCCCTGGCCTCTAGAGCCCAGTGCCACCCCGCCACTCCCAGAATATGGCCCTCCGAGGTGCCGTGGCCCACTGGCTGTCCAGCATGGACACCACACAGGCCGGGGCTGGACGCGAGGGCAGCGTCTTTCTGCAGATTAACCCGCGCGGCGGACACTAGATCTGGGAGGGGCTGATTGGGACAGTGGCCCTGGTTGGGGCACGTGTGGCGAGAATGTACCTGGAGCCCTTTGCAGACAGATGTGGCTGCTTTACACAGCTGGGCCAGCGGCTCGGGAGGCAGAGGCAAGAGGACCGCAAGTTCGAGACCAGAGACAGTCTGTGTAACATAGCGAGATCCTGTCTCAAAAAGTTAAAAAAAAGGGGGGGGGGGCTGGGGGTGCAGCTCAGTGGTCCAGCACTTGGAAAGCATGCAAGTGCGAGGCCCTGAGTTCAACCCCCAGTACCGGAAAAAAAAAAAAAAAAAACAGCTGGGCCGAAGCGTTTCAGGTGTTTATGCAAGCAGGGCAGGGTTGCCGAGGCTGTTAACTGGTCATTGGAGGTGGCGGGAGAAACCGGGGAATTCTGCACCCCCAGGTTCTGGATAACCTCCAGTGCAGACAACATTGCTGGCATAGTTTAGCTCTGGCTGGTAGCTGCACAGGGAAGGCCCTCGCTCTGGCTCACACTGAAAGCCAGCCCTGAAGACTTCCCAGGACAAAGAAGCAGTTGACTTGTCAGAAGCTCGGGGAAGAACAAAACACAGAAAATCCACCTTTGATTTCTCATGTGGTGTCAGGTCCACGGCTTGGGCAAGGAGTGTGGGGCGGGAGGCCCGTGTCAGAGCTCAGAGGCAGGGAGCAGAGGGCAGGGCAAGCTCTGCCTGTCCAGCTGGGTCCTCAGAGAGAGGCCCTTCGGTCATGGAAGGTGGGGGAAACGTCTCTTTCCCAGGGGCAAGATCACTCTAAGAAATTGTCTTCAAACTCCCAACCCCAGAGAATGTGTTGTGCACTTAAAACACCTTCCCGCTTCCCAGTGACTCGGGAGGCGGAGGCAGGAGGATCGCAAGTTCGAGACCAGAGGCAGTCTGCGTAACTTAGTGAGACCCTGTCTCAAAAAGTAAAAAAAATGGGCTGGGGGTGCAGCTCAGTGGTCCAGCACTTGCAGAGCATGCACACGCGAGGCCCTGGGTTCAACCCCCAGTACTGCAAAAAACAAAAACAAAAACAAAAACAAAAAAAACCTTCCCGCTTGAGAATTTAGGAGGAAATTATAATAAAACCCTTCAAGGACTGTTCTGGGGTCCAAGAAACAGGTAAGCAAGTTACTGCAAATGAGTAAGTGAATAAGGATTGTTATTAAGGAACTTAGATAAAAAATAAAAATAAGATAAACAAATGATGCACTAATTCCAAGATGATCTGAAGAAGGAAAGTTACATTCAACGCTGGCAAGCTGCCTTTAAGAGGTATTTGCTACGAAAGGTTTTCTTTTGTTTTCTCTTCACTGGCAGCAGTCCAGATCATTAGCTGAAATACTTGAAACTGCTCACTTTTCTCCAGAACTCAGAAGACGAAAAACATACTCACTTATTCACCCTCACCCACCGTGACAAGGTCAAAGAGGAGGCTTCACTGCTCCCATTTTACAGATGAATCAAAGCGAGAGGCCAAACTTCTTCAGCAGGTCGCCTTGGCCACAAACCAGGAACAGAATCCAGATGTTGAAACTTGCAGTTCTGACAAATCCCCTTCACTTCCTCTGGAGATATGAATGGCAGAAGAAAACTCCTTGGCGCGCAGTGCCTTGAGTCCGAGAATCTCACCACATCCTTCACGTGTCAAGTCCAGAACCCTCTGGGATTCCAGAAAGATGAATGTAGTGTGTTTGTCCAAGACGCTGATGGATGAGGCAGAGTTGGAACCCTCGAAGACCCTTTAAAATCCAGAGGAGCCTGAGTGCACCCAAGGTCAGTTTTTATTTTCTCAAAGACCGTAGAAGTGGAGTTTGGAGAGAGAATCAGTTTTTTTGCGGAGAAAGCAATACATTTACTTAAGCGCTAGGAAATGGCGTGTGTGTTCACCCTACCTCAATCTCCAAAAAGCCATTGCTGGCATGAAAGCCAGGTAAGGGTCCCCTGAGAAAGGATGGGTGAGTAACTTCAATTTGCTCTAAGGTCCCATGTTCTTGGAAATATGCTGTCATTTTTTAAAATTTTTATTATTTTTATTTTCCTTTTTTTGTAGAGCTAGGGGTTAAACTCAAGGCCTCACACATGCTAGACAAGTGCTCTACCACTGAGTGGCAAACTCAGCCCCTTTTTAAACTTATTTTAAGATAGAACCTCGCTAAGTGATACAGGCTACCTCTGCCCTCAAATCAAGATCCTCCTGCTTCAGCCTCCTGAGTTGCTGGGATTACAGGTGTGTGCCATGGCACCAGGCTGGAAATCTGCTTTCGTTGTAAATTAGTGGAGGATATGGGGCCTAGCCTAAGATGTGGCTATGGACCCAGAATTTAAATTTCTGTCACTGATTACAGAAGAGCAAGAGAAATTAATTACCAAGACCTCTGGCTATTCTAACATTGCTAAGCAAACTTCCTCTCTTCAGTCATTAGTGGCGGCTTTTAAAATTTTTTATGTTAAAAATTTTATGTTAAAACTAAAAAATGATTTTATTCCTGTTATAGACATGACTTGGGCTGGGATTTAGCTCAGTTGGTAGAGTGCTGTGCTGCAGTCTCTGAGGTCCTGAGTTCAATTCCCAGCACCGCAAAAATGGGAGAAGGACGTGGCAATCCACTCCCACAGCAATCCCGAAATAACAGTCAGCCATTGAGAACCCTTGTGAGGGTCTCTATGAGTCGGATACCAACTCGATGGCACCTAACAACAACAACATAGACATAACTTAGTTATTATTTCTGGCATATTTATGTTTAGCCAGAAGACTTCTTGTCAGCCATGTTCCCACCTCAATATGCAAAATGCACATCTAATGAAAGGTCCCTTTGCTGTTTACACTTTGCCTCAACTCGAGTTCTGGCTGTCGGCTGAGATAGATTTGGAGTGAGCACCCCTGGCTGCTATGCTTGCAAGGCACATCACCAGACACCCTCTGCCGCTGTTTCGGTGACACCCTCTCCAGGTTTCTACTGACTCCTGAGAAGAGAAGAGGTTCCCTTGGGGCTTTGTAGACCACCTCCTGCTGCTGGACGAGGGGCTGTCGGCGCGGGGGGGTTCTGACGTCTCTCTGTCCTCTTCTCAGAGTGGCCCCTCTGATGTCCTGGATCCCTGTACTTTATTCCCTTCCCTCCCGGGGCAAACCCAGGACCCCATTCCCATCCCAGGTTTTGAACCCTGGTTTTCCGATTCCAGGGACCTATGTGCCAGAGAAGGTGCCGGTGACAGTGTTGGCAGTGACCTGATGGACTCAGGAATAGAGGCTGGGGTGATCGTGTTATAAGACAAGGCGGACATCGCTAACATGCTCAGGGCAACACAGGGGAACCAGGTGCCTGGGCCATTAGCCCCACACAGGGCCACCGCGAGCTTTGACCTGTCTAAGGCGTGGAGAGTTCACGTTTGCCTTTGTGCTGAATCCCACAGCGTGAAGCTTCTCCTTCCTTCTTAAGATCCTCATGACACAGTCACGCTCCTGACAAGGCTCTCCAGCACTTCTGTGGAAAATTTTAATAAATGATTGGAATGTGCTGGCCGTCCTATGCGCATTATCTAATTCGCTCTCACGGGGACTCTGAAAAGTAGCCCTTTACAGATGATAGTCATAAAACCCAGGAGGTCACAGGACTTGCCCAGATCCACCCATGTGACTAGGCAGGAGAGGGCCTGAGCTCCTTTCTCACCTTGGGGCCCGGGCCTCCCCTGCCTCAGGCGCCAGCTCTGACACTGCTGAAGAGCCCAAGAGCCGCAGCAGGGAAAGGTTCCGGAATCTACGATCTGGGTGCTCTTCAGATAACTGGTTCTCAAGCTTTTCGAAATCTTAAGCCCCTTTGAGGTGTGATGAAATCCAGAAAAATGTGTGTGCACGTGCGCACACGCTTGTTCATGGACTCACTTCTGCACATTGTTCAAGATCCACCACCACACGATAAAACCTTGCAATTGTTTCTGATTTGGTAGTGAGGCTTCAATCCCAGGGCTGCCAGGGTTAAGGCTTAATGTTTCCAAAGAAAGCTCTGATTCACAAAGCCGTTACAAAAGGACCACATTCGCACTGAGAACCAGCCCTGCAACGCCGGCAGAAGAGGCCTGGGCCTTCTGAAAGCTCGCAATGCTGGCCCAGGAGATTTATTCAACCTAAATAACAGAACTTAGGGATCAGTCCAAACATGCTGCGGGGCTGGGTTTTAGCTCAGTTGGGAGAGTGCCATGCTGCACTCTGAGGACCCAGGTTCGATCCCCAGCACTGCAAAAATGGGAGAAGGACGTGGCCATCCACTCCTGAAGCAATCCCGAGACCATCAGCCATTGGAAACCCTATGAGGGTCGCTAGGAGTCTCCTTGACAGCACCTAACGACCCCAGCAAACGTGCTGCCGCTGCTCTCGCCCATGGCACAGGCTCCCTGAGAGCACTTTGCCACAATATCCAGAAGCCACGGTGGCCTTTCCACTCCGGAACATTGGTTCATACTTGAAACTCACAGACGACATCAGCCACAGAGCCAACAAAAACCCACCACTACCACGACAAAGTAAGACTCGGGCGTTGCTCACGGAAGGAAAATCAGAACCAGAGCTCAGGGAACCTTACCGCACCCAAACTCTTTAAAACAGAGACTCTAAAGTACTTTTGGATTTCTCCCCTTGTTAACTGAGCCTAAGAGTCCCTTCTTCCTTCACAGGAGACCTACCTTCAGGGGAGGAGAAGTCGTTTTAAAATGACAAGAGCGATACAACTTACTAGGAATATTCTGGTGCAGTGTAGACCACACAGATACAGTTTATACGCACAGAAAGCTGTGTAAGAAGATACTCCAATAAAGAAAGCTCTCAATTACCTAAGGCAATTTCCCTCCTCCTCCCCTCTCCTCCCAGCCCAACACGCAGGCAGAATGGAATTCCATTCACCCTGCTGACCCTCCCTTCTCCCTCCAGCTCTGGGCTGAGCAACAAGATGTAGCGCACACACAGAGAGAGCCTCAGGCCCCGGCCACAGGGCAGTGGACGTGATGTGAGAGCTGCTTCTCCCGGCCGGCTGCCACCCCTGGACCTCACAGGTCTTGTGCGGCTGTCCACCCTCAACGACCTCTGCTTTGTCTTCACAGCCAGGAGCCCTTGCTGACTCCAGTGCAGGAAGTCATGATCTTCTCAGTGTTGGCTAGTTTTGCCTCTATCCCGGGCAAGTTCCTAACACCATGTTGTCCATGGAAAACAGGACCTAAAGTAGAAATTTGTTGTTATTGTTAGATGCCGTCGAATAGAGTCCGACTCATAGCAGCCCTCATATGGTTTTCAATGGCTGACTGTTTCGGGATGGCCTTGGGAGTGGGTTGCCACGTCCTCTCATTTTGCGGCGCTGGGAATCGAACTCGGGACCTCAGAGACTGCAGAGCAGCGCTCTACCAACTGAGCTAAATCCCAGCCCCCAAGTGGAGGTCTACTTACATGAATTTGAACCATTTCATTCCTAGTTCTACAGGCCCTAAGAAAGCCAGGTGTAGTCTTTAATGCTTTGAAGTAATTTAGCCCTGGAAGCACCGGGCTAACGGAGTTTGCAGGTAGCAACTGCGTGAAGGCTGTGCACACAGATCCGTCTTCTGCAGCTTGCCAGGGAGGACCTTGATGTACGATGAGTGCAGACCCTTGCTGAAGGCTCACGCGCGCGCACGTGGGAGAACGGTGTGCGCATGAGCGTACTTTCCAAGGCTGCGCTAAGCCTGGAGGCGCTCGGGCACCAGGGCCTGGCACTGCTACCGGTGCAAAGATACACAGGAGCTGCTGGCCCGGGCTCCACAGTGAGTCTTCTGCTTGTTGAAGCATTCGGGACCTGCTTCCTCTGTCGCCTAAGGAATCGCTCATCCTTTATGTGCTCCTGTGTCTTCAGTAGTTTCTGCAGTAACAGCACCAACTTGAACCCCTATTGGTGTAACACAGGCAGCACAGCAAGATGTGTGCTTTGAGTCACATGACTATAGTGTTGTTGTGGGCTGGGATTTAGCTCAGTTGGTAGAGCGCTGCTCTGCAGTCTCTGAGGTCCCAAGTTCAATTCCCAGCACCGCAAAATGGGAGACAGGACGTGGCAACCCACTCCCAAGGCAATCCCGAGACAGTCAGCCATTGAAAACTGTATGACGGTCGCTATGAGTCGGACTCGACTCAATGGCACCTAACAACAACATAGTGTTGTTAGGTGCCATCAAGTCAGTGTCTGACTCATAGCGACCCTACATACAACAGGCGAATCACCATTGCCAGTGCTTCTCTGCTGTTCACAGAGTTTTCCATGGCTGATTGATTTTGAGAGGGGGTTGCCGGGTCCTTCTTCCAAGCCTATGGTAGAAACTACCAGCTCCCAGAGCTTTGTAAAGTGAACAGAGAGGAATGGAAAACGGGAATCACAGGATAGTTGATGAGCCAGTGAGGATTCACAGCCTAAGCACTGTCGGTGTGGACGGCTACTGAGCTTAGCAAATAGCAGCCCAAGCAGGTGCCTTGGCCTGTCCTTGGAGCACGCCCACCACCCGCCAGCGCAGAAGCCAAGGGACCTGGAGGCCGCAGCGGCTGGGAGGGAATTTTCTCTCTCTTCCTTCTTGACATGGTCCTCCCTTTCGTGACCTGGTACCCTTACCCACACCGCCCCAGAGCCTCCATGTGTGTTTGCTCCTGTCCTGCAGCATGGAGCCCCTTGCTCCTTGAAGACAAGGGTGAAGCACAGTTACGTCCACACCACGGGAAGCCTGCCTCTGCGTGAAGCGGTTGATCCCTGCCACACACAACGGTCCGAGCGACAGCGATGCTCTGGTGCTTTCTTTGTTTTTCTTTTTTTTTTTTTTTTTTTTTTTGCGGTACTGGGGGTTGAACCCAGGGCCTCGCGCCTACATGCTCTGCAAGCGCTGGACCACTGAGCTGCACCCCCAGCCCACTTTTTACTTTTTGAGACAGGGTCTCTCTCACTAAGTTACGTAGACTGCCTCTGGTCTCGAACTTGCCATCCTCCTGCCTCCACCTCCCCAGCCTCTGGGATGACAGGTGTGTGCCACTGTGCCCGGCTGACACCCTGGTGTTTTGTGCTCTTCTTACCCAAAAGCGTCACCCCACCCCAGACCCTACTCTCCAAACTTAGCACCTGGGACCTGGGTGCATAACAAAGACGAATGTCCATGGAAGAGAGCCGGGGGTGCAGATGGTTTGTAGCCGAGACACGTCGCAAATCACAGCTTCCTGGCGCAGTGAGGCACTCGTCAAAGTTGAAGTTTCCCACCAGGCTTTGGCTTTCTGGGTGTGCTCAGCTCACAGGACAGTCCCCCTGTCAGTCTGCCTTAGTGCAGTTGAATTGGACTCCCTCCCTCGGCAGCCTTGTCCTTGCAGGAGAGGCCTCCGGGCCACCAGGCTGGAAGGGCACCTGTTGTTTGTTTTTGGGTTGTCTTGGTGCTCGCCAGACTTGAGCCCGCCTGGATTTTCCCTGTATCTGGCTGTCAGAAAATCTCTGACTAACATCTCTGCTATTCCATTTCCTTCTGCAGGTACCAACCGAGCACCCGAGCCCTGGGATGGACGCCGCCCCGGCCTCCTCTTCTCATCCCTGCACGTGTTAGGTCTCTCTCAGCTTATTCATGTATAAAGGGTGCAGCGAAAGGAGAGCTGGGAAGGGAGATGTCATTGCACACTAAGTTAGATAGAATCACAGAACTCAAGCTGAGGATGGATAGGTATCAGATAGGAAAACGGGAGAGGTCTTCCATCAGAAAATGGCCTCAGAGGCATGAATTGAGTGTTGGCCCCTGAGAACGGGTGCGTGACCAGAACAGACCTGGTTCACTCAAGGGCGAGGATAAGATGGTTATGTACGGAAGATGGGAAACAATGGTGGCCCCTCATACTCCAGCCAGAATATTCGGTGTATCATAGGAGGCTGAAGAGTCACAACATAGCTCAGGGTTCTCCAGAGAAACAAATTCAACAGTGTGTGCACGTATATGTACAAGAGAGAAAGAAATTAGAGAGAGAGAGAGAGAGAAACAGAGAGAGGGGGAAGAGAGAGAGGGAGAGAGAGAAAAAGAGAGGAGAGAGAGAAAGAGGGAGAGGGAGAGAGTTGAGGGGGGAGAGAAATAAAGAGAGGGAGATAGAGAGGGAGAGAAACGGAGAGAGAGGAGAGAAAGAGAGAGGGAGAGAAAGAGGGAGAGAGGTGAAAGAAAGAGGGGAGAGAGAGGAGAGAAAGAAAGAGAAAGAGGGGAGAGAAGGAGAAAGAGACACACACACAGAAAAAGAGAGAGAGAGAGAGAGAGATTGAGATTTTGAGGAATTGGTTCTTGCAGTATTCGGGCCTGGCAGGTCTGAACTCGGCTAGGAAGGCCAGCAGGCCAGAGACCTGGGCGGAACCGAGGCTGCAGTCCAGTCTGGTGGCGGAACACCGTCTCTCTCAGGACCGTCAGCTGCCCGGACAGGGCCCACCCGGCTAGGGAGGGTGGTGGGCTTTATTCACAGGACACTGGTTTACAGGCTCATGTCATCTCCAGAATGTTCCACAGCAACATCTCCACCAGCGTCTGACCAAACAGCTGGGCTCCTGGGCCCAGCCACATGGACCCACGCAACCACCACCACACCATGCTGCGCTCCTGAGCCGGGGGAGGCAGTGGCAGTGACGCGAGAGCTGAGGGAGGGGGAGCAGGGCTGTCCTGGAGGGCTCTCTGGCGGCACAGGGCACACCAGCATCACCTCAAACAATGGTGCGCCAGTCCCGCACTGTGTCTGGCCCAACCGCAGGTCCGTGCCGGACAGGAGGCTCTGCCTGCTAAGGGACAGGGCGGGTAGGAAAACAGCAGTCCCAAGTCAGTGGGCAGCTGCATCTCTTGCTCTTCCCTCCTTTTGATGTTTCCTGCTCCTTCATGGCTTCAAGAAGAAGACAGAAATTAAGCAATTTTATCAAGGTCGCCACACTGCTGGCACCCTCGGTACACCTGCTTCCACCAAGGCCCACGTCTGAGGGAGAGGGGCCAGGCAGTGCTAGAAGGTGGCTCTCTGGGGCTCTGCCACGGTCTTCATTGGGACGTCGCTCTGCACGTGTTTATTTGATCACACTTGCAGCTGAAAGTGCATGCTGATATTTAGTATTTCCTTGCCACTTACATCCCTCTAGGCTGTGTGTGCCTGTCTGCAGTCTTGTCTGAGCCCTAACTCAATGGGAGACGTTTTTGTAGCTGTGGCATCCAGCAGTGTGCAACTATGAGAATAAGGGATTGAGAGAAGGATATTGCTCCTTTGGGCTGGGATTTAGCTCAGGTGGTAGAGCGCTGAGCTGCAGTCTCTGAGGTCCCATGTTCAATTCCCAGCACTGCAAAAATGGGAGAAGGGCCTGGCAATCCACTCCCAAGGCAATCCTGAAACAGTCAGCCATTGAAAACCCTATGAGGGTCGCTATGAGTCGGATACCGACTCGACAGCATTGCTCCTTTTGTGGTCCGCAGGACAAGTGGATTTGCTGTACTCCCTACTAACTAACTCTAAATCCCCAGGCACTAGAAGGGGTTTAATATGGTAATAAAAATGAAGGTACCCAGCCACAGTAAACGTGCCCAGCTAACTAGGAACAGAAGAAAATGTCTTCACTTTTAGCAAGACTGAAACAAAGATGTCTTCTCTCATCACTTTTCTCCAACATAACACTAGAAATTCCAGCCACCACAATAATAAGAAATAAAGGATTACAGAATGGAATGAAAAAATGTGCTAGCTTCTGCTATGGCAAAATACCCCACAAAATACCCCACAGAATGGAGAAAAGCTGCACCATGTTGCAGATAAAATCATTATTGATGTAGAAAATACCAACAGATGTACAAAAAGAAAAAAAGAAAAAAAGAAAAAGAAAAAAGAAAGAGAAGAAAGTCCCCAGAAATGAGTAAGTTAATTTTAACAAGATTGCAACACACAAAACTAACACAGAAATCAACCACATTTCTCCATACTAGTGGCAAGCATACAGAGACTGAAATTTAAAACATGTTATGTATAATCATTCCAAAGCAATGAAATTAACATTTAATAAATAAAATATAATAAGATCCATATAGCAGCTGTATGTTTTTGTGTGCATGGTAATGGTAGAAAGGAGTTGAACCCAGGGCCTTGCACATATTTTGCAAGTGCTCCACCACTGAGCTGTACCCCCAGTCCATCTTTATAAACTTTTTATGTAGAGTCAGAGTCTTGCTAATTTATGCAGGGCACTTCTGGCCTCCAACTCTCAATCCTCCTGCCTCCACCCCCCAAATCACTGAGATTCCAGGCCTGCCCCACTGTGCCTGGGCAGCACCTGCATTTGTAAACCATCAAATGCTGATGAAATAAAGGAAAGAAGACTTACCTAGGATCCAGGAAGATGTGTGGGACGAACACCTCCCAGTCCAGCCCAGATGTTTGGATAGGAGGCACTGCCATGCACACAGATATCTAAACACAAGTCACTTGGGACCCTCGGGTAAGGGATGCGGACTCCTTCATCCCTTGCGAATGCTGGGAAAGGAGAAGGGGAGAAAGGAAAAGCCTCAGGGGCTTTCGCCTTGTGGGAACCAAAAGCAGCTCTTTATTGTCTCTCTCTCTCTCTGCCCTGACAAGGGCAGAGAGAAACCCAAACAAGTTTTCGGGGTCACTTGTTCAGGTGCCATCTCTATGTAGGGTGAGTAGGGAAAGAAAAAACTCTCTCTCTCTCTCTCTCTCTCTCTCTCTCTCTCTCTCTCTCTCTCTCTCTCTCTCTCTCTCTTTCTCCATCCTAACAAGGGCAGAGAGGAACCTACAGAAGTGTTACTGACCGAGTGTTAGCTGCTGCCTCGGGGGCAGTTGTGGCTCTTCTGCCTCCGATGCTGGGACCAGAGATTGTCCTCAGCTTCTGTCCCTAGGCGCTGGGCAAAGGGACTGTCCTCAGCTTGCTTGTAGTCATTGAGAATGCCATTTAGTTGTCCTGGTCTTGGTGGTCACAAGGAGAGCTGCTTCCGTGTTGTTGATCCAGAGAGAGTTGCTTCTTCATCGGTGGTCAGATGGAGAGTTCCCAGCAGGAAGCCAGCAGCCAGCAGTATCACCAACCAGCACCAGCCACCTCACCACCAGCCTCTTCACATGCAGAGCGAGCTTTGTTTATATAGCCCTTGGGTAACTGCCTTAACTGCCTCAAGATAACAATCAGGTAGTTTCACGAGGGGCTAGGTGCAACCAATTTAGGAGTGACATTCAAATAAAGAGTGAAACCAGATGTCACTCCTTGGGTAATCCAGGGGAGATCCTTGATTACCAATCGGGGGCAAGATGAGGGTTGGATAATTCCCTGAAAAGAAGCACACGGTGCTAGCTTCTGCTATGGCAAAATACCCTGCAGAATAGCTTAAGGGAGAGAGAAAGGACTTATTTGGCTTATGGCTCAGGGGATTCCCACCCACAGAGGTGGGAGGCTGGTGGTGGAGCAGGTGGAGGCTCATGTGGCACAGGCTATCACATCATGGCAGACTGGAGCAGAGAAAGTGTATCTCCATTGGGAGCCCATGCCCAGTGACCAATGTCTGCCAACTAGGTCCCAATCCCCACAGTTCCACAGCCTCCCCAAACAGTGCCACCCACTGGGAACCACCCATTCAAACATGAGCCTCGGGGTCATTTTACATTTAAACCATAGCACTGCACCCCCAGCCTCAGAGGCTCTCGGACATCTCCTAATGTAAAATGCATTTAGTCTGACTTCAAGAGCCCCAAGATCTTTACAGTCCCAACGTATTCAAAATTCCAAGTCCGAAGTCAAGGCGACTCTAAGCTGTGAACCCCTATAAAACAAAAGCAAAGCTACACGCTTGCAACCTACAGTGGCACAGAGTAAACATTCTCATTCCAGAAGGAAGGGACTGTAGAATAACAAGAAGAATTTGGACCAAAGACGGAAACCCAGCTGGGCAGACATGAACTCCTGTAGCTCCCTGCCTGGCACCTGGGGCATGCAGTGGCATCATCTGGGCTCCAATGGGCTTGGAAAACTCTACCCCGATGGCCTTGCCATGTACCATCCACCCATTGCCAAGAGTTTCCTGGTAGACGTTCCATGTCACGGGTACATCCTGGGGTCTCCACTGAAGCTTAGGCTCCACCCTCAGCCTTCATGCACCACACCTTTCGGGCTCTCTCCAGAGAATCTGACCCTGGTACACAGTGCTGGCCTTCCAGACCTTTCTCTGGAACTTTGGTGGAAGCCTCCATGATGCTGAAACTCCTGCAGTCTGCGTCCCTTACCAAAGCAGAATTACGTGGATGATGTTGAGCTTTGCCGCCAGCCCAAGCGGTAGCTGGGCCTCCTTGGACGATGGCTGCAGCAGCCTTTGTGTGTCTGGGTGGCTGAGCCCAGGAAAACATTTCCCTATGCGGATCTTCGGGCTGGGATTTAGCTCAGTTGGTAGAGCGCTGCTCCGCAGTCTCTGAGTCCAGAGTTCAATTCCCAGCACCACAAAAATGGGAGAAGCCCATGGCAACCCACTCCCAAGGCAATCCTGAAACAGTCATCCATGGAAAACCCTATGAGGGTCGCTATGAGTTGGATACCGACTCGATGGCTAACACCACCACCACCATGCGGCTCTTTTCCACCACGGCGCTCCTATGCCCTCTCTTTCTAGATGAAAGTCTTCCAAAGGCATTACAGTTTCCCCTCTTGGGGCCTGTGGTGGGTGGGCTCCCAATTCCTTATTTTCCCCCAAGGTCCCTTTCCTCCTATTATTTCAGTGCAAAGTGTGTGGCTTTTCCTTAATTGTGGTAATCTCTTTACAATTACAACCACTTTGGCCACACCTGCTTGTCTGAAAATTTAACCCACATCACTCTCCTTTTCTCATCCAATTGTTCATTTTTCAAAGTTTTCTGCTTCTGCTTTTTACCTTAGATTCTTCCTGTAAATCTGGCTGAAAGCAACTACCAATAGCCATGCCATAGTCTCAGTGCAACACTGTCATGAAATTTTCTCCAACAAATTAATTAGTCCATTACTTTTAAATTTAGCCTCACTCAAACTTTCAGGACATAGGCAGAATGTGGCCAGCTTTTTTGCCAGAATGTGTCACAAACAGCCTCCCGTCCAGTTCCCAGTAGAGTCCTCCTTCCCCTTTGTAACCCCTGAGCCCCGTCTTTACGGTCTGGTTTGTCTCGGCCTTCCGGTCTTCTAAACTCCCCCAGAAGGGCCCAATAAGCTCTGCTTACAGCATTACAGGGTTGCTCTTGCCTGCATCTCCACACTCTCCCAACTCCTCTCATAAACACGTGCCAACAGCCTAAGCAACACACGGTCAGATTTCAGCACAGCGACGGCCGGCTTTCAGCACCACTGTTCCATGTTATTCAGTCTTTGTGTTGCTGTGGCAAAACACCCAACAGAGTGACTCACGGCGAGAGAAAGGATTGACTTGGTCCTGGCTCAGAGGATTTCGGTCCATAGCAATGGAGGAGAGCAGGGGTGAGGCAGCGCAGGCGCGGCGTCCTGGACGCTCTTCTCATCATGGTGGACCAGAGCAGAGAGAGACTGGGATACCGAAACTCGATCCCAGGGGCCGACATCTGCCAGCTGAGCTCCACCTCCCACAGTTCCACAGCCTCCCAAAACAGAGCCACCCACAGGGAGCAAGTGTCCCAGCGTGAGCCTCAGGGGGCTCTTTTATATCCAAGCCATGTTCATGGATCAGAAGATGCAGCAGAACAAAGATGTCAATTATCTCCAATTTATATACGGGTTCAAAGCTATTACTGTCAAAATCCCACAAGGATTTTTATAGACATAGACAACCTCACCCTAAGGTTACATAGAAAGGCACAAGACTGAGAATGACTGCAACCAATCTTTGAAAAAGAAGAAGAAAATGGGAGGAATCGCTCCACTTCATGTGGAGCCTCGGTGTATAGTTCTTGTGGTCAGGACAGTGCCTCCCTGCGGGAGGACAGGCACACAGAAATGGAACTCAGAAATCAGCACAGGAAAACATCCATAACTAAGTTTTGATGAAGGTACAGAAACAATTTGATGGGAGAAGAACAGCCTTTCAGCCGCAAATGCTAGGGCACTTGGATATTAGAGGCAACGAGGAAGGAAAGAAGGAAGAATGAAGGAAGAGAGGGAGGGGGGAGAAGGGGGACAAAAGAAAGACAGAAAAAGAAAGAGTGAGAAAGAAAAAAGAAAGGAAGGAAGGAAGGAAGGTCAACCTAACCTATCGTTTTCAAAAATTTACTCACCTTTCCCAAGAGGGGTCAAGAACTTAAAAGTAAAACAAAAATATACGATAATTAGGAAAAGAGTAGGAGGCAAGCTTTGAGAGTTAGGCTGTTACTGACTGAGCGGTGCCGTCCTCCAGCTCCCAGGTTGAAGCCTGAGCCCCCTCCGCCCACCATGACTCCATCTGGAGATGGGGCGTTTAGAGAAGCACCTCAGGTTAAAAGAGGTCATAAGGCCTTCGTCTGACAAGAATGGCCCTTTAAAAGAAGAGGAGGAGACCCCAGAGCTTCTCCTCCCTCCGTGCACACAGAGGGAAAGCCCCGGTGGACAGGGAGAGGACAGCATCCATCAGCCAGGAGAGGCCCTCACCAGAAACTCACCATGCAGCCCTTCAACCTTGGACCCCAGCCTCAGGAACTTTGGGAAGTGAATTTCTGTCCATTAGGCCACCCGGGCTGTGGGGTTTCGTGCAGTGACCCTTGTAAACCGAGACTCAGGAACAGGCAAAGAGTTCTTAAACGCAACACCAAAAGCATGATCCATAACAGGAAAAGTGTGCTGAGAAGCTGGACCTCTTTACGATGAAAACCCTAGCTCTGCGCACCCTGGGAAGCATATGAAAGACAAACTACAGACTGGGGGAAAATATTTATACATCACAAAGTCAATGAAGGACTTGTATCCAGAATATACAGCAATCTCCCAAAACTCAACAGTTAAAACAATTACCAAATGAGCAAAAGATGAGCCATCGCGACCAAGAGGATCTATCTACCTATGCAAACCAGCACGTGAAAGCTAGTAGGCATAAGCCGCTGGGGAAACCCAGGTTAAAACCTCCCTCAATGTCCTCACACCGTCAGAGCAGCTAAATTACAGAGCCCGTGACAATTGTGAATGCTGGCGAGGACTCGGAGACCGGAGGCAGTCACCTGGCCCCGCAAGCGCTAAGGGCACACCCACCGGGGAGAGGCGGCCAGCCCCTGCACTTTGCCTCTCTTTCTCTGGTTGCGGTGACTGCTTGGTGCCCTGTGCTAGAAGCTCTGCGGTCACTTCAGCTTTTAGCACTCTGTCACTCTGCATTCTGGTGACAAGATTTTACCTCCTTCCTACTTTTCTGTGTCTTTCCTCCTCCCCACTGGTAGCCTCAGGGACCTGGCTTCGGGTCTCACCTCCTCTCCCAGGCTGATGCTGAAGACGCCACTCCTCCAAGCCATCCCAGAAGCTGCCAGGCCTCTCGGGGACACACTTGTGATCTTGTCACTCAGCTAGCTAAAGCCATCGCTAGTCCCCCCAGAGTGGGTAAAGCATATTATGAGCACTTTAGCCTGTTATTGGAAACACTCTCAATAGTTGGCCATGACCCTACCTTCATGGAAGCCCGGGACAGTGGTCCTGAGTCCTTCGTGGCCCCCACGCCAAGGCACCACGCTCAACAGCTCTATGTAATTTTTGCCCCAAATCTGTTACCTACGTCCACTTCCCTGATCCTTTCTTCACATGCACCATGCCTGCTTCCTGGCGCTTCTGCTTCTGAATTATGTTGCCTCTTCCTCAGAGATCATAAGCAAACGTCATTAAAGTGTGCGCCACCACGGGGAGAGGCAGTAATACCACTGACAATATTGTATCATTGCAGACAGGAAGGAGAACCATTTCCACTGTTTACCCATTGTGCCTATCTAATATTTGTACTGCACGCATATACCACCTATTAATATATAAAATTAACTTTGTGCCAAATTATGAGGTAGGAATCAGTAGTTTTCATGTTCAAAGGTCTCATTGTGGACTACAGACTTTATGCCTCAACTTAGTTGTTTGGTTCTTTTCTTTTCCATTGGGTGTCTTTTACTTGGTTTTCTTAAAGTCTTCACAGTTCTTAAACATAATTTTGATACTATCACTATTTGAGGGAGAAATTATTATCATTTAGGAAAAATATTTCTTTTCTAGTACACAGAAAACCACATAAAACACTCTTGAAAGAAATTAAAGAAGACACTAATAAATGAAAAGATATTCTATATTCATGTATTGAAAAAAACTAACATTATTAAAATGTCCATACTACCCAAAGGAATCTACAGATTTAGTACAATCCCTATCAGAATTCCAATGGCATTTTCACAGTAGCAGAAAAAAATCCTAAATTCAAATGGAACCACAGAAGATGCCAAGGCAGGAAGCATAATGCTGCCTGGTTTTCATCTGTCCTACACAGCTATACTATGATAGTAAGTCATAAAACAATCATATAGACAAATGGAGCAGCATAGAAAGCCTAGAAATAGGTGCACTCATTTACAGTTGATCTATCTTCAACAAAGTTTCCAAAAACGTACAAAAGGGAAAAGATGGTCTCTTTAAATAAATGCTTCTGGGAAAACTGGACATTTACATGCAGAAGAATGAAATTGGACCTTTATATCTCACTGTATAGAAAAACCAACTCAAATGACTAAAGACTTAATGTAAGTGCTGAAATTGTAAAACTACTAGAAGAAAACATTAGGAGAAACCTTCTGAATATTGAATGACTCTTTGCAACAGAAGCAAAATTAGGCAAATGACACTATAAAGAACTGAAAATTTCTGCCCAGCAATGGAGACAATCAATAGAGTGAAGAAGTAGCCTATGGGATGGGGAAAGTATTTACAAACCATACATCTGATAAGGGGTTTATATGTTGTTGTTGTTGTTGTTAGGTGCCGTTGAGTCAGTATCTGACTCATAGCAACCCTCATAGGGTTTTCAATGGCTGACTGTTTTCGGGATTGCCTTGGGAGTGGATTGCCAGGCCCTTCTCCCATTTTTTCAGTGCTGGGAGTTGAACTCAGGACCTCAGAGACTACAGCTCAGCGCTCTACCAACTGAGCTAAATCCCAGCCCAAGGGGTTTATATAGAAAGTGTATAAGAAAATCAAACTACTCAACAGTAGTAAAAACAACTTGATTTAAAAATGGGCTTATTTCTAAACAGAAGGGCTGGGGTTTGGCTCAGTTGATGGAGTGCCATGCTGCACTCTCTGAGGACCCAGGTTAGAGCCCTAGCCATGCAAAAATGGGAGAAGGATGTGGCAATGCACTCCCCAAGCTATCCCAAAACAATCAGCCATTGGAAACACTGAGGGTCGCTATGAGTCAGACTCTACTCGATAATACCTAACAACAACAACCTAAACAGACATTTCTCAAAAAAAGACATACGAATAACCAAGAGATATATGAAAAATGTCTAACAGCACATAGTGCAAATCGCACATAGTGAGATGTCAGCTCTCATCAGTTAGGATGGCTATTACCAAACGTCAAAGGCAAGTGCTAGTGAGCATGCCGAGAAGAGGAAACCCTTGGCTCTACCTGGTGGGTATGTACATTGGTACAACTATTGTGGAAAACAGTATTGGAGTTTCTCACAAAACCAAAAATAGAACTCTCACGGGACCCAGCAATCCCACTCTGTGGTACACAGCCAAAGGGAATGAGCTCAGAGTCTTCAGAGACCTCTGCAGCCCCATACTTACTGCTGCACTGTTAAAAAAGCCACAGTATGGAGGCCACCCCAGGATCCACCAACAGATGCTGTGGCTGTTGTTATTGTTGTTATTGTTGTTACATGCTCTCCAGTCATGTCCGACTCGTTGGTACCCTATTTACAACGGAACAAAGCAATCTCAGACACTGCATTGCACAAGATCTTTTTTATGTTTAAGCCCATGGTGCAGCCATTATGTCAATCCATCTATTGAAGGTCCTCCTTTTTGTTGTTGACCTGCCACTCTCCCAAACATGATGTCCTTCTCCAGGGACTGATGCCTCCTGACAACATGTCCAACATACATAAGACACAGTCTAGCCATCCTTGCTTCCAAGGAACATTCTTTATCGCACTTCTTTGACTATGGATCTGGTGGGTCTTTTGGCAGTCCGTGGAACATTCAGTATTCATCTCCAGCACCATAACTAAAAAGCATCAATTCTCTTCCTGTCTCCCTTGTTCAAATGTCCAGCTTTCCTAAGCATATGATGTAACTGAAAATACCATGGCATGAGTCAGGTAAAACTTAGTCTTCAATGTGACATTTTTACTTTTCAACACTTTAAAGATGTCTTTTGCAATAGCTTTCCCCAGTGCAATTTTTCTTTTGTTTTTTTGGCTGCTGCTTCCATGAGCTTTGATTATCGAACCAAGTAAAGCAAAATCTTGGACAATCTCAATCTTTTCTCCATTTATTGTGAAGTTGCATATTTTAAGGATTTTTTTGTGTGTGGATCTTGAAGTGCAGTCCATACAAAAGGCTGTGTTCTTTGATCTTCATCAGTAAATGTTTCAAATCCTCTTCACTTTCAGCAAGCAAAGTTGTGTCATTTGCTTAACATAGATTGTTAATGAGTTTTTCTCCAATCCTTATACCACTTTCTTCTTCATAAAGTCCAGATTCTCAGATTATTTGCTCAGCGTAGAGACTGAAGATGTATGGTGAAAGGATACAACCTTGACACACAAGGCTGACTTTCCTGACTTTAAGCTAAGCAGTATTTCCTTGTTCTGTTGGAACAGCTGCCTCCTAATCCTCATAAGTACAGGTAAGTACTCTGGTATTCCCATTCTTCGCACTGTAATCCATCATTTATTGTGATCCACATAGTCAGATGACTTCAGCACTGGAGGTGCTCACTTGTTTATACCAAGAGATTTAGAAAACAGCTACCTGGCCAACTGACTGAAGGAGATCCATATTTGTGCCCATTCCCAAGAAAGAGGATCCAACCAGATATGGAAATTATCCAAGGATATCATTAATATTTCATGCAAGTAAAATTTTGCTAATGATCATTCAAAAGTGACTGCAGCAGTATACAAAAAGGGAACGGCCAGGAAATCATACTGCATTCAGCAGAGGGCATGGAACCAGAAACATCATTGCTGATGTCAGATGGATATTAGCTAAAAGCAGAGAATACCAGAGAGACGCGTATTTTATATAAGCAGATAAAGAATGAAAATGTGGTACATATACATAAAAGAACCCTGTTTATCTTCTAAAAGAAGGGAAATCCTACCACTCATGACAACATGAATAAAATGGAGGACATTGTGCTAAGTGAAATAAACCTGGTACAGAAAGACAAATGCCACATGACCTCACCCGCATGGAACCTAAGGACATCCAGCCCATGGAAGCAGAGAGGTAAACACTGGCTGCCAGGGGCTGAAGGGGAGGATGTGTGGGTGGGAAATGAGGAGGTTTTGGTCAAAGGGTACAAAATGTTGGTTCCACGGAGGAATAAGTAAGTGTGGTGACTATAAGGTAACAGTGGGGGGGTAACGGCAGTTCTTCACAGATCACTCCACTGGGCAGCCACCCAGTGGAGGAGCCAGGCCGTGCCTTGGTGAGCAGCCCAAGGGCTCTCGGGCCAGAGCAGCTGAGCTCCACTGAGCCACCTGCCGCATGCTGGGCTCCTCCTTGAGCCTCACTCTGGCTCTTCGGAATCATCAAAGGGGATGTGGGCCAGAGCCAGCCCGGGACCTGCTCCTGCTTCATGCAGACCTGATGCTGCCATGGTCTAGAAGAGAAAGATGGAAGAGAAAGATGGGAGACAACCTGCAAGAGGCACAGAAGTGCCAAGGGCCTCGGCAGGACTTGCTGAGGACTGAATTTAGGAGGACGAGAGAAAGGAAGAAACCAGAAATGGTGCAGAGGCTTCTGGCTCAGGGCAGCGAGCGGGGGAGGTTGCCACACAGTGAGACAAATCAGAGATGAGCAGATTTGGAAGGGTGGCAAGAGCTATGTTGGGCTGAGGCGTACCTCAGGTGTGCAGCGGGCGGTGCAGAAGAGAGGAGCCCAGCCAGAGGTTGGGCGGGAAATCAGGGGGCAGGCAAGCACTCCAGGTGCGACCACCGGGCTTACGACAGATGGCCCGGGGAGACTTCAGCTGGCCCTGAGTCCCGCAGAGCCATCCTGGTGTGATGGGAGCAGAGCAGGATGTGTGGTGAGCGGGAGATGAGGGCTTGGAGCCAGAGACGCACCCCCTCCCAGGAGATCCGCTGCGGCAGGGCCTGGCCACCTGGCTCGCCTCTTCAAGTCACTTCGCTCTCCTCCTCTCCCCATCCTTCCTTCCCTCCCTCACCCCCTCCTCCTTATCCCTTCAGGAGGCTCGAGTGCATTTTTTGGCTTCAGACAACAAAAGACATCCGAAGATGTTTACTCTCCCCTAACATATTAGCAACCTCGTCGGAATCAGACTCGAGCTCCCCAGAGCCCCGATCCACCTCGGCCAGCGTTCGGAGCACGGCCAGCGAGAGTGAACTAAGGTCTACACACCAGATGTGAATAGCATGTCTGTCTGAGCCCAGCATAGCCGGTGCATTTAGAAAAGAGCCAGAAAACAGCGCTGCCTCATCCTGAGCCTGCCAAGCGGCGAGCGCCAGGCGTGTAATTTTACCTTTCATCAACCAATGAGGATCCTTGGCTCCCTTTGTACCAGTTTTGCCTCATCTTTGGCCCACCTGGGGCCTGGACAGCTTTTGGCAGGTCTCACAGTAAGTTTGCTCTGCAGAATTGATGGTCACTTGGGGTGAGGAAGGCAAGATTCCTGTGAACCAGTGAGTTACACCCCGGAGCTCGCGGGTCCACACAGCTGGACGAGGGAGGGTGGGGCCGCAGAGCCATGGCCCTCGGCCAGCTCTGGGCCATGGTCTACACTGTGGTCACTGCTGATTTGTTCTAGGGTTCCTTAATCATCTGATATCCCCCTCCCTAGGCCAGCTCAGGGCCACGGTCTACACTGTGGTCACTGCTGATTTGTTCTAGGGCTCCTTAATCATCTGAGGTCCCCCTCCCCTACCTCTTGTCTGTACAATGTGGAAGCTGAGTTCACAGGGGCTGCCTGGGGACTCCCTGCCCATGGCCTGCAAAAGATGTGGCCAGCAAGGGCCCGAGGCTGTGAGACTCAGTAGAATCAAGGCGATACCAAGGGCCGGCATCCTTCCTGCCAACCCTGCATTCCTGGGACCCTGGGGCACCTGGGTACATGCTCCTTCAGGGCTATGAGCAGAGAAACTGAATTCCAAGCAGGTTTGTGGCGAATGGCCTTGGAGCCTTTAGCAGCACCCAGAATCCCCTTGTTCTCGCAGAAGTTTTTAATAGTAACTGGTGGCGCACGCCCTTGCTGAGAGATGACTTCTGGCCTGGCCCTTCCAGGCTGGGCCTCCCCCACCAAGGCCCTGCAGGAGAGGCAGGTGGCGCACGCCTGTAATCCCAGCGGCTAGGGAGGCAGAGGCAGGAGAATCGCAAGTTCGAGACCAGAGGAAGTCTGCATAACTTAGCGAGAAAAGGGCTGGGGGTGCAGCTCAGTGGTCCAGCACTTGCAGAGCATGCAGGCGCGAGGCCCTGGGTTCAACTCCCAGTACCACACACACACAAAAAAAGAGCAACTGCTGAATCCCTCTTGAACAATGAGCGGCTCCTCTCTCGTGTGAAAAGATGGATGGGAGATGGAGAATCGAGTTTCACAGTGAGATTACATTTAATGTGCTTGATTCACCTCAGCGCGTTATCTTCTGGTGGTTGAGTTGTTTGGCACGATGACCACTGACTTCCTCCTACAGGAAGGAGAGCACCTTCTAGCTGCTCCCCTGGACCCCAAGGCTAACCTGTCTCCTATTCACACGCCAGGGACCCAGGGGCTGAGGGTCTTCACGGCTGCCTGCCGAGGCCCCGCATTTGCCGCACATCAAGCCTCTGTGGAATGGCACGGCTGGTGGACGTGTGCCTGCGCCCAGGAGAGCCCCTCTTCTGCACGAGGAAAAACGGCGGGGAGACATCTCGGGCTCTGCCTCAAGTCCTTTCTTTCATCTGGCTGCAAGGAAGCTTCACGGTAAATTACGGTTGTTTCGAGCCAACGCTTAAATCTTTTGATACATATCTAATGAGGCACTCGTGTGCCAAAAACTGTTTGTATTTTTATCATAAAGGTGCATGGCTCTTTTGCTGGCTCTTACACCGTAATTACAGGGCAGGGTTTCTGAGTGTGTGTTGCATCCATGTCTGGTGCTTTGCCAGAAACTTCTAGGGGGTCCAGGAGCTGGTCCAGAACATGAGTCTGAGGCCAGCTCAGCCGCAGAGAAGAGCAGCATGGGAGACAGGGCCCGTGGCCGAGCTCCCAGAGCTGGTGCCTGGGAGGGTGCTGGGGGGCTATGGCGGCCGGCCCTTGGGGCCAGGAGAGCAACTCGCTGCCCCTGAGCTCAGTGCAGAGCAGCCCCTCGGCCATCTTCAGGAAGTGCCCCCTGCATTTCCCGGGGGTCCTCAGCAGCCTGGCGGGGCTTCGAGCTCACACACCCCTAGGGTAGGACAGCAGCTGGAGGCCCTGCTGCCCTCTGGACACTGACTGTGGCCTCTCCTGCAGGGCCGTGGTGGGGCAGGCCCAGCCCAGAAGGGCCAGGCCAGAAGTCATTTCTCAGCAAGGGCAGAGTCCCAACCGCCCTCAGACCTGACCGAGTTTCCCTGCAGAGCTGGGAAGTCGCCCTCTGGGGGCCTCGCTGCCTCTGGGCTCCACCTTCTCATCTGTTTGGTCCTCGGCGTGGGCACCCAGATGCCCCAGAGGAGAGGTGGACGATGACCCTTCCCGAGGACAGGAGCTGTCACACACAGACAGGCGACCTGCATAGAGAGAGGTGAGCTACCCAGGCAGCAAGCTCAAGCTGGAGCTACGTGTCTGGCTCAAGTTCCCTCTCAAGCCCACGATCCCGTGTGGAGAGGGGCATCCTGTTCTAGAACGAGCTTGGGGACTGACACTCTGCCTTTCCAAAGTGGCCACGCAGCCACTCCACGCTCCCCAGCCAAGCCTCAGCCCCAGGTGCTGCCCTCCTGCTCCGAGGTGCGGGGAGACCTTGATTCCAGGAGCCCAGAGATGGTCCTGGAAAGGTCTTTTCTGCCCTTTAGCTTCAGGTGCTAATGTGGCAACCAATTCGCTCTTGCAGCTGGGAGTAGCCCGCTGAGCGCCTCCTTGCTGTCCTTGGAACAAGCAGCAAGTCCCACAGCACCCCGTCCGGAACAGACGCCAGCCTCACTTATTAATAGAGAGACCACAGCCTGTATCTGCCACTGTGGGTGCCTCCATGTCTCCACTCTGCCGTGTTTGTAGTAAATTTTCATGGTGGGAAAGACAAAAAAGAAATCAAAGGCAAGGCTGAGAATAACTGAAGTTTATATCTTCTTTTTTTTTTTTTTAGGGTTTTCTTTTTTTTTATTAGAAATTTTTAATGTACATCGCAATGTGATTCATTTTGGCATGGTTTTCATTGTGACAATTTTCATATATGCAATTTGATAAACATTATTCATATAGGTTACCCCTTACCGTCCCCTATGTTGCCCCCCTCCCCCCTTCCCTTCTAAGTTTCCCATCCAAGTCTTCTCTATTGAAGTTTATATCTTCTTGTGGGCTGGGATTTCGCTCAGTTGGTAGAGCGCCACTCTGCAGTCTTGGAGGTCCTGAGTTTGATTCCCAGGACCACAAGAATGGGAGAAGGACCTGGCAACCCACTCCCAAGACAATCCCGAAACAGTCAGCCATTGAAAACCCTATGAAGGTCGCTATAAGTTGGACACTACTTGTTGGCACCTAACAACAACAACAACAAAACTTCTTGTTTTGAAAGTAGTTAGACAGCAATTTGTCAGCAACGGGGGAGTAATGCAGGAGGGAAAGGCGAACTCAGTCCTTGCGGGGAGGGGACCAGCAGGTTTGACGCGGCTCGTGAAGCAGGGGGTTCCAGCTGGCTCCTTTGAGAAACAGACACAAGCCACCACACCAGAAACGTGGCTGACCACACTGAGGTGAGCGCAAACTCGGCTGTGGGCCGGCAGCACAGCCCTTCTCTGTGAGCAGCAACCCAGGATGAACCGAAGTTCTGTGCTCTGCACGGCCGCCGCAGGCCCGCAGCATACCCGGCATCGGTGACTCAGAACTTTCTCCAAACTTCTTGGCTGAGACTATTTACTCTTGTTTTTCATGTTTCCCCCAAGAGGTGACTTTGTGTGAATGTTTCAGGCTGAGCAAAATTGCGTCTTATTTTTGAGTCATGGGAGAGGGTGTTTAAAAAAATACTCTCTGGGGTCTGACCTGATTTTTAAGTGGTAAAAGCCAAAGTATTTATATTTCGTATGCTTCCACACAACGTCTGGGCTATTCATGAGATGGGCTCGGATTATTTGTGGACACGGTCTTTTTTTATACCCACCCTGCCCAATTGTGGAAGGCGCCCCTGGAGGAGCGAAGCCTCTTCCACTTACGGGGCTGGAAATGCCTCGCGGGGTCCTTAAGTGGTGGCGAGGTGCGAGTGTGTCAAAGGCTCTCGTGGATCCAGGCCCCAGAAAGGCCTTGGCTAAGAGCAGCGGTGGCATGGCATGTGCTACGGTCGAGGCGGTCCGCGGACAGCTCCTGGAGGGGAAGCACGTGGGGAACGCAGGGACCAGAGGCAGGGAGTTAAGAAAATAAAACCACATAAAGGAGCCGGCCACGCTCTGGAACCTGGGTTGGAGGGCGTGTGTCTGAGGTCGATGGCGTCCCCGCGGCTCTCACCCCTCCGTGGCACCACTGCACTGCTGAGTGCTTCTGAAAGGGAAGGGGCCTGAGGACCCGCACACAGGGCAGGACAGAGGCGATGGTGTTTGTCTGCGGAACTGACCGGGCCAGATTGGGGGTGGGACCAAGCAAGGACTTTCAAAAACTGCGCTCACAGGTTCTCTCTGCAAACCTCTGGTGTTTAAAAAGAAGCAGGGGAGGCTCTTCCCAACAATGCATGTGTAGGTAATATCTCCCAACTGCACACTTAAAAATGATGAAGATGGCAAGTTCCATATTGTTCCTACCACAATTACAAGGTTTTTGTTTGTTATTTTCTTTGTTTTCAGCACCTCCTTCCTCCCACGACCAGCCCAGCTCTCGGAGCTCATGGGTGGCTCCCCAAACAAGTGGATCTTGAAAACCAGCAGGGGGGCTGAACTTCTGCACCCCCAGCCCAGGCCTGGGGCAGCAGCCCTCCTTCCCGCATCAGGAGAGGAGCCTAGGGGACGAGCAAACAGAGGTGGCTGGACCAGGGGCTCTTGCTGAGACGGACACAGATGAAGGGAAGCACCTCTCCCTGGGCACTGGGCGAGGACCAAGCATTGTTCAAAGCCCTGTTACATCAATGCTGATCTCAATACATTTTTCTATGAGCACTACTTCCAATGTTTTTCCATCAATTAATATCCACAGGTGTTGGGGATTGGGGCAATTTAACTCCCTAACTGGTGGCTCCAGGACTCACCCTTGCTACCCTGGCTTCCTTGAGGAAAGGGCTCTCAGTGAAACAGCCATCTGAACCACCTTTACCCAGCACCAGCTATTTTGTACACTTCGTAGAAGCCACGTGACAATTGCAGCTGCAGCACAGTTCCAGGTCCTGAAGGTTTAGCCCCACACGTGACTGCTTCAAGCAGTTTTCAGCTTGCACGGTACTTTTTCCATTGAAAGCCCCAGGGAATTCTCCGTTACCCTGCAACCATTTCCATTCAATCCAGAAGAGAAGAACTTCCCCTAACAGCCCAGGAAGGACTGCTGTGATTGGGGCAAAAGAGACAATGTTGTGATGGAGGCAAACATCCCATTTCTGGCTATATAAGAAGGCTGCTCAGCTCAGTCACAGACAGCAAGTTGAGACATACCCTGCTGTGCTCCCTCCTCAGTGTTGCAACATCAGGCCCAATAAAGGGACTCTCTAGAGTGGCTCTTCTGCCTACTTTTACCAGTGTGGACCTGAGCTGGAAACACAAAGGAAGAAGTGAAGGCAGAGGAGTGGTGGTGATGGCAGCAGTGGAAACACTGGAGAGACAGCAACAGCAGCTGTGAGGACAGCAGAGTGCAGGACAACAAGGCAGCTGGGACGCAGATCTGCTAAAGTGGGGGATGGCTGGTGTGTTGACAGTAATGACGAAAGCAGAGCATGGGAATCGCCGATTGACAGAAGCAGAGGACCAGGTAAAGCTCTGATGATTGGCCGGAGCTAATGCAGGAATAGCAAGGCTCCACTGATTAACAGAAAGTGGAGTGCAGCCCTGTGGGGCGCACACCTCCTGGTCTGGCCCGGATGTTCGGACAGGTGACACCGCCATGCACACAGATACTAAACACAACTCACTTGGGACCCTCAGGTGAGGGGTGCAAACTCCTGCGGCCCTTGGGACACTGGTGGAGACGGAGAAAAGAAAAGCCTTGGGTGCTTTTGCCTTGCAGGGACAAACACAGCTCTTTATTTCTCTGCCCTTATCAGGGCGGAGAGAAAACCCAAAGCTATAGCTTTAAGTGCTAGCAGCTCTTATATAGCCTCAAGGGCAGATGCTTCCCTGTTGGTGGTCTCGGTGGAGAGCGAGTTCTTTCCTTGTTGATGGTCGTGGTGGGAGAGCATTCTTTCCTCACTGAAGGTTAGGGCGAGAGAGCGGAGAGAGCTGTTTCCTCATTGGTGGTTTGGGCGAAAATGAGGAAAGAGTTGAGCTGCCACAGTGCAGATCCCTATAGAGCTTGCCCACAGAATGGCCTGAGCCAATCAGCTGAGTCCAATTGTCCAATCAAGTTTGGGGGATTTGTGAAGGGTTTTGTACAAACATCCAACCAAGTTACTTTCATTTTCCCTGGATTTCTAATTTACAAACCAGATCTTCAAAAGGCGTTTTCCCAGTTTGGGGGTTTTTGCCAATTTCCTCCCAACTTCTCCCTACACAGCCCTGAACAACTCTGATGATCTGACACAACAGAATCAAGAACCCTTAGTTCTGACAATGGTAATAAGGTAGGGGCAGGGAGGCATGGCCTTAAAGGGACAGCACTAATTGACTGACAGGCTGTTATAGTTTGAATCTAAAATGTGCCCTGAAGGTCATATGTTTAAATGCATCGTGGAGGCTATGGAACTTTGGGATGTGGGACCTAGCTTGCAGAAGTAAGTCACTGAGAAGTATGTCATCAGATGTTTTATGCAGCCTCCATTTCCAGTTGCTCTCTCTGCTTCCTGATGCCATTGTGTGAAGTTCTCTACCAGCTATTCTGCCATGCCTCCCTGCCATTACGGACTATGTTCCTCTAAACCATGAGGCACATAAATGTGTCCTTCCTCCTTAAGTTGGCCTGTCAGGTATTTTTACAATGATGTACAGGCTGACTAACGCACAGGCTATGTGGTAAAAGCATCAAGGCAGATGGCTGCATAGACAGCTGCAAAAGGGGCAGGGCTGCAAGATCAGAAGTCAGCAACAGTAGGGCAATAATAGCTGCCTCCCAAGTGGTGGCAGCAGTGACAGCAGCACTATCAGTGAAAGGTAGCTGACCAGTTCCAACATAGCAACAAGGGAAAGAAGCAGAGGGACAGTGGAAGTGAAGAGAAGGCAAAGAGCTGAGGTTGAAGAAGGGTAGAAGACCACAAAGAGCCAAAGAAAAGAAACTGGAAGCCCTGGTCACTAGAAGGGGTCCAGAGAACTTTCAAGTCTTTAGGTGGAAGGGTCTCATACACCCTAGGGCTGGGAGCTGTAACACTGGCCATAGTCAAGGGCTGAGGATCCCACTACCTAGGCGTACTCAGAAACTGTTACACCAGCAGATGTCAAAGGCTTAGGATTCCTGACGTCTTCAGCCTACATAATACCTAGAGTTCCAGAGAACTTTTAGATCTTTAGGAGGAAGGGTATCATACACCCTAGGCCTGGGAGCTGTAACACTGGCCATTGTCAAGGGCTGAGGATCCCAATATGTAGGCCTACCCAGAAGCTGCTATATCAGCAGATGTCAAAGGCTTAGGATTCCTGACATCTTCAGCATAATACCTAGACATCTTCATCATAATACCTAGAGTTCCAGAGAACTTTTAGATCTTTAGGAGGAAGGGTCTCATACACCCTAGGCCTGGGAGCTGTAACACTGGCCATTGTCAAGGGCTGAGGATCCCAATATGTAGGCCTACCCAGAAGCTGCTACATCAGCAGATGTCAAAGGCTTAGGATTCCTGACATCTTCAGCCTACATAATATCTATACCACTTATAGCCTTAAGATTCCTGACTCCTCAGTCTATACGAGAGCTGTACCATTTACAGGCTTAGGATTCCTGGCCTCCTATGCAAGAGCTGTACCACCTATAGGCTTAGGATTCTGCCCTCCTTGGCCTAAGAGCTGTAACATTAGAAAGTTTCATTTCTTGTTGCTACTCTAGCCAGTCTACTGTTGCCACTTGCTGCTGTCAAATGCCAAGGGACACAAAAGCTGCCTAAGGCAAGCATTTGAAGGGCTTCTCCTGGCCTACCCACAATTTCTATCCAGGTAGAGCAAGAGGACACCAGCCAGATGATTGGTGACAAAACCAGGGAGTAAGTGAAGTGCTGTGGCTGGCATAGTGACTCTTCTTCCAGAGGGAGAATCCTAGGGCTCTTCCTGGATGCCAATCTGCATGAGAAGGTGTGTTGGAACTGGGGGCCTCTTGTAAACAGCAGAGACCAAGCATTTGAGTTGCAGCTCATTCTCAGCAAACCCCAGCCCCACAGAGGGAAACACTGATGTGACAGTCTCACAGAACCCAAACCTCCCAGGCCACCCAGCCACCAGAATTCAGCCAAGAGAACCTGCGCCGAGGACATTGCTGTGAAACATCAGCCTCTGGATATAAATAAGATTCTGCACCTTCCAGAGGCAGCGTGGGCTCAGGCTCAGCTCTCCGGGGCCCCACTGGCATGGGCTGCTCCTACCTGGGCAGAAGAGGACATCTGTGCCATGAACTGAACTATGTCCCATGAAGTGCAGATGTTGACCCCCTGCCCCCGGGTGACTGTATGTGGAGTCTTTATGGGGCAGGTAGATTAAGTGAGATCAGGATGCTGGGTCCTCATGGGACAGGGCCAGAGTCCTACAAGGGGAGGAAGCAATGGCAGAGCTCAGGAGCTTGCCCTCTTCACATACAGGAAAGGCTGTGTGAGGACACAGTGGGGTAGGGGCGAGGTGACCACCTATAAGCCAGACAGAGGCCCCCATCAGAAACCAAATCAGCCAGCATCAGGATTGGTTCTTTGGGGCTCTAGGACGCTGCAAGGACTCTCCTAGTGCTGAGACCATGACGGCTGGGTGCCGTGGTTATGGCAGCCCGAGCTACTGGGTGACTTGCTGCGTCCTGAGGTGGGAGTGGCTGCAGCAAGCAGAGATGTGGAAATCACAGCCTCACTCACTTCTCTCTGACCTCAGCTGTGCTGGTGACCATTAGCTCAGGACCAACCTTGCGGTGTGCCTGCTGTAATGGTCCTCTGTGCTCCAGGTTCTGGTCCTTCCACCCAGGCTGGTTTCAGAGCCCCAGGGAGGTCAAAATCAGAGCCTCTGCAGGGGACGGGGCTCAGCTTTTCACTTCCTGGGAGGCTGCGTGGAGCAGGGAAGACGGCCTCTTCCTCAGTTTCCCTACAAATCACCTGCCCCCAAGTTCCTCTCAGTAATCACAAATACAACAGTGAGATGCTGGCTTCTAGAAAAGAAGGGACCCTGTTTGGGTGTCATTTATTTTGGACAATAGACTCTCTGTGAAAATCCAGAAATGCCATGAAGCGTCATCTCCTGCCTTGTACATTAGGAGGCAGCTGAAGTGGACTTCTCATCAAGGAAAAGCGCTCTCCACTTCCTCATGTGGAAACCCAAAACAGGAAAGGATGGTTGCAGTCTGCGACCACTCACTCAGAGCCTGGCTTGAGGACCCCAGAGCTGAGAGGTCCTGCCAGGGACTGCCCAGCCTCAACAGGAGAAACGGCCAGCACGGTGGGAGCTGCGTGGCTCCATGAGAGATGACGTCAGGACAACCTCAGGGCCAGGCTGGCAGCGCAGCCGGCTCGGGGCACAGCACCAGCGGCACTCTGCTCGCTGTTCATGAGACCACACAGCAGCTGAGAGTACATTTTTAGCTTTTCTTATAAATATTTGAGTGAAATTTTTATTAAATTTCATATGATTCATTCCATAATTATGGTTCACTACCTGTTGGTGAATCACTCAGTGTTAAATAGTTTCTGGTGTTAAAACTCACGGGGACTCAGCACGGGCACCTAAGATAGAGGCCAGGCTGTGTTCAGGCAGACAGTCACTCCAGCCCGTTGCATGGGGCTCACTCCCTGAGAGGTGAGGCAAGGGCGGGAGGGGCGTTTGCTCAGAGTCTCCAGCCTGGAATTAAGTGCCACGGTCCCTATTCACCTGCTCCACCCAGCTGCACCTCCCACGGGCTTCTCCTTGGTGTTGTTTGTAGAGAGATTTTGAATCTCAGCTTCCAGCATGAAGAGGAAGGCAGTTTTTTCAGGGATTAAAAGAAGCAGTATTTACATCGTGGGCTGGGAGTTAGCTCAGTTGGTAGAGCGCTGCTCTGAGTCTCTGAGGTCCCAGGTTCAATTCCCAGCACCGCAAAAATGGGAGAAGGACGTGGCAATCCACTCCCAAGGCAATCCTGAAACAGCCATTGAAAACCCTGTGAGGTCTGCTATGAGTTGGACACGACTCGACAGCACCTACAACAACAACAATTTACATCGTGGGACACCAGCAAGAGAAGGGTCAGCTGGCGATGCATCTGATGCCATCTCAGGCCAGACCTGCAGGGCTCACATCTGGGGAAGCCACAGGCTGTGGCTGGGCCAGTCTAAGCCAAGCTATCCCAGGACCATGTAGAGGGAGACGGATGTGTATCTACCCAGGGACACGTGCCTTCCCACTGTCCCGTGCGAGAAAGGCCCTGTCCACTGGGCTGGAGGACCTTTGCCTCACTCTGTCCATCTATGGCCCCCTGCACACCCACTGGCTCCTCCCCACTATGTTCCTCCTCTGTCCAAAGCAACATCCATCAAAGCTCTGCAGAGCCTGGATGCCCTGATCAGTGGCAATGGCTTTTCTACTCGCTTGTTCTGTGACGAGGACAACCCCGTCCCCTGCAGAAGGCCAGCCAGCTCACCTTCCGTAAGGCATGCTGAGAAAAGGGGGAACACTCAGCCAGAAGCAATACCGAGCAGAGGGTGGGTGCGCCACACTGCCAGGGCTTCACGCCTCTCACTGCTGTCAACGCTGACGGCAGGCTATGAATATCAACTTTTCTGAGCACTTTACTGTACCTCTTTAATCCCTATTCTAAGCATATAATTCGAGAAGCTGGATTTATGAAGAACAGGGCATCAGAATCAGAGGAAGACTCGTTATCAACCTGAGTTATGCAGTTGACACAACTCTGCCTCCTGGAAGTGAAGAGGATTTGAAACATTTACTGATGAAGATCAAAGAACACAGCCTTCAGAATGGAGTGTGCCTGAACAGCCACAAAACAAAAATCCTTACAACTGAGTCAGTAAGCAACTTCATGATAAATGGAGAAGATGTATAAGATGCAGTCTAGCCATCCTTGCCTTCAAGGAGCACTCTGGTTGCATTTGTTCTACAGTGGATCTGTTGGTTCGTTTGGCAGTCCATGGTTTATTCAATATTCGTCTCCAGCGTCAAATTTACTTCAACTTCACACAAAATCATCCTGCGCTGAATGACTCTGTTGTCAATTTGGAGATGAGCGACTTTTTGCCCAATCTGTGCTACCGTTCAAATTCAGGCCTCTCCCTGCAGAGGCCAGGGCCCTTCCCAATTCCCAGAACCCCAGGGGCCCTGGGGTGCTGGCTGGAAGGGCAGGGAAGACAGGCTTCTTCAGCCTCCAGGAAAGGAGGCGTCCACCTCAGGGCACCTGGGCCGGCCGAGGTGAAGCCCGGGGAGACGTTCCCAGCCAGGCTACCTCCTGCACTGGAGCCAGAGCTGCTGCAGCAGGGAAGGGCACTGTGGGGAGAGGGCAGGGCCCAGGGGAGGTTTGGCCAGTGACCACCGCCACTGTAAGCCTGGCCAAGCGCCTCTTCAGAGCGCTGGCTGGCAGGCTGTGCGGGGCTGAAGCAGGGCTTGGCTTCCAGGGCCAGCCACCGCTTGCAACACAAACAAGGCCCAGGGGCTTGGCTCACCTGGGAGGAAGCGCGCGGGCGACCTACCCTCCGGCCGGCCAGGACGTCGTCCCTCCCTGCCCAGCATGAACACCTCACTCCAGGAAGAGGCAAGCTCTGCTACGGACTCAGCCAAAATTGGTTTTCTTTGTAGGAAATGGGACAACTTTTCTATTGTCTAAAACGGAGCCTGTGGCGCTTCATTCCAGGCTGATGACTCTGAGCAAACGCCCCTCCCGCCCTTAGGGAGTGCAGTGTGGCCACCTGGGTCTCTTGGAGGGCCCTGGGCGGAGGAAGTCCTTGCGCCTTTCGCCAGCCTAGGCCACACCAGTGCTGACTGTGACCAAGTTCATGAAGCTTATGATACAGCCTCCCACTGCCCTGCGAGAGACGGGGGCACCCAGAGGCCCCGAATCTGGACCCACACACAGCTTCCCTGTGGCTCCATCTGGGCCACCTCCCTTTCTCCCCAGAGCAGCCACAGAGAAGGGCAGCTGTGCAGCGAAGGTCGGAAGTCACAGGAACAAGAAGGAGGATCAGGCCCCAGATACCCCTCTTGGCACACTACGTTCTCCTCCCAGGCTCCCCATGGCCCTGTGTCACTGCGGGGAGGAGGAGCAGAGTGGGGCCCCACTGTGCAGTCAGCTCTGCCTGGTATGCAGGCCCCACCCTCAGCCCCTCTCCAGACACCACTGAAGGACAATTGTGAAGGGAAGTCCACCCTGGTGGGCAGAACTCAGGGCAGTGGACCTAGCTGTGCTTTTATTGGCAGGAAAACTTCCAGAGCTACAGTTACATACTGATTCATAAGCCGTATCCACTGGGTTGGCTAGATGGTCAGGGACGTGGAAGGTACATGATTAGAAACTTGTTAAGTGTCATATAGTCAGATATGACACATAACAATCCTATTACGACACAAAGAAACACTCCTTGATCTGTGCCTGGCACACCATCTTTATATGTTTAAGTCCATCATGGCAGCCACTCTCTCAATCCATCTAGTTTAGAGTCTTCCTTTTTGTCATTAACCTGCCACTCTCCCAAACACGATATCCTTCTCCAAGGATTGGTCCCTCCTGATAACACATTCAAAATACATAAGATGCAGTCTAGCCATCCTTGCCTCCAAGGAGCACTCTCGTTGCATTTGTTCTACTATGGATCTGTTGGTTTGTTTGGCAGTCCATGGTTTACCTGATATTCGTTTCAAGCACCATAATTCAAAAGCATCAATTTTTATCCTGTCTCCCTTATTCAATGTCCAGCTTTCACAACCATATGATGTGACTGAAAATATGGCATGAGGCAGGTGCACCTTTGTCTTCAATGTAACGTCTTTACTTTTCAACACTTTAAAGAGGACTTTTGCAACAGCTTTTCCCAATGTAATGCATCTTTTGATTTCTTGACTGCTGCTTCCATGAGTATTGATTGTAGAATCAGGTGGAACAAAATCTTGGACAACCTCAATCTTTTCTCCATTTATCATGAAGTTGCTTACTGACTCAGTTGTAAGGATTTTTGTGTTGTTAATGTTCAGGCACACTCCATACTGAAGGCTGTGTTCTTTGATCTTCATTAGTAAATGTTTCAAATCCTCTTCACTTCCAGGAGGCAGAGTTGTGTCATTTGCATAATGCAGGTTGTTAATGAATCTTCCTCCAATCTTGATGTCACATTCTTCTGCATAAAGTCCAGCTTCTCAGATTATATGCTCAGCATAGGGATTAAAGAGGTAGAGTGAAAAGACACAGCCATGACTCACACCTTTCTTGACTTTAAACCAGGCAGTGTTTCTTTGTTTTGTTTGAACGACTGCCTCCTGGTCCACATTGAGTTTCCTCAGTGTACAAATAAGTGCTCTGATATTCCCATTCTTCACAATGTCATTCATAATTTGTTATGACCCACACAGTCAAATGCCTTTGCATAATCAATATATGATAGACAGACATTTTTTCTGGTATTCTCTGCTTTTGGCAGCAATGATGTCCTTGGTTTCCTGCCCTCTCCTGAATCTGGCTTGATTTTCCAGCAGTTCCCTGTTTATATATTGCTGCATTTGCTTTTGAATGATCTTTAGCAGAATTTTACTTATGTGTGGTATTAATGATATCATTCAATAATTTCCACATTTGGTTGGATCCCCTTTCTTGAGAATAGGCACAAATATGGATCTCTTCCAATCAGTTGGCCAGGTAGCTGTTTTCCAGATCTCTTGGCATAGACAAGTGAGCACCTCCAGTGCTGCTTCTCTTTGCTGAAACATCTCAGTTGGTATTCCATCAATGCCTAGAGCCTTGTGCTTTGCCAGTGCCTTCATTGCAGCTTCTACTTCATCCTTCAGCACCACTGGTTCCTGATTATAAATAGCACCCTCATGAAATAATTGATGATCCACCCATTCTTTTTGGTAGAATGACTCTGTATATTCCTTCCATCTTCTTTTGATATTTCTTGTGTCATTTAATATTTTCCCTGTAGAGTCTTTCAATACTGCCACTCGAGGCTTGAATTTTCTCTTCAATTCTTTAAGCTTGATCAAAACCAAGAGTGTTCTCCCCTTTTGGTTTTCTATCTCCAGCTCCTTGCACATGTCATTATAATATTTGATTTTGTCTTGTCGAGCTGTCCTTTGAAATCTTCTATTTAGTTCCTTAACTTCATCATGTCTTCCTTTCACTTTAGCTGCTTGACTTTCAAGGGCAAGTTTCATCGTTTCTTTTGACATGTAATTTGGTCTTATCTAAGGAAAATATATGTGCATTGTTGTTGTTGTTGTTAGGTGCCGTCGAGTCGAGTCCGACTCATAGCGACCCTATGTACAGCAGATCGAAACACTTGCCGATTCTGTGCCAGGCAAACGATCTTATTTGTGTTTAAGCCCATTGTTGCAGACACTGTGTCAATCCATCTGCTGGAGGGTTTTCCTCTTTTGCGTTGACCTGCCACTCTTCCAAACATGATGTCCTTCTCCAGGGATTGTTCTCTCCTGACTACATGTCCGAAATATGTAAGATGCAGTCTGGCCATTTTTGCTTCCAAGGAGCACTCTGGTTGTACATCTTCTAGGACAGATCTGTTGGTTCTTTTGGCAGTCCATGGTATATTCAAGAGACGTCTCCAGCACCACAATTCAAAAGCATCAATTCTTTTTCTGTCTCTCTTGTTCAATGTCCAGCTTTCGCAACCATATGATGCCACTGAAAATACCATGGCATGAGTCAGACGCACCTTCGTCTTCAATGTGACATCTTTGCTTTTCAATACTCTAAAGAGATCTTTTGCCACAGCTTTTCCTCTTTGAATGGGAAAAAGTGTGAAGATGTTTGTCCTAGGTGAGTGCCCACCAAAGAGTGATGCCAGCTGAGGAGGACTTTAATAATGGACAGAAGGACCTGCTCTGTGGATAACTGTCAGCCTCTTCCTCAGCCTCTCCTCTCATCACCCATCACATCACCAAGCTCCATGCGCCAAATGGCCATGGTAGCCGAGATGGAAGTTATACAGAAGCTCAGTGGTGTGGACTTCCACTCACCACAGCTGACCCAGCTGTTGTCATGGCTAAGCGTCCAGTCTGCCAGCAGCCGTGCAACCCAATATGGCCTCCTTCCCAAGGTGATAAGCTTGCACCATGGTAGTCTGTGACGACATTGAACCGTTTCATGACGGAAGAGGCAGGGCTTCGTTTTTACTGGAATAGACACTTATTCTGGGTGTAGACTTGCCTTCCATGCACATAACATTTCTGCCAAAAATACCATCTGTGAACTTGCAAAATGCCTTTTCCACTATCATATTCCTTGCGGCTTTGGGCAAGGAACTCACTTCATAGCCAAAGAAGTACAGCAACGGCCCGTGCTCATGGAATTCACTGGTCTTACCATGTTCGCACCGTCCTAAAGCAGCTGGTGTGATAGAATGGCGGAGTGGCTTTCTACAGGGCTTGCCAGGTGGCAGTATCTCCGAGGCCTGGGACCAGGTTCTCCAGGAGGATGCACATGCTCTGAATCAGTGTCCAGTATATGGTGCTGTTTCTCCCGTGAACAGAATTCATGGGTCCAGCAATCACAGGGTGGAAATGAGATGGCACAACCTGTTATCCCAAGCCACCCACTAGCGAACTCTGCTTCTTGTTCCCACAACCTTACGTTCTACTGGCCTACAGGTCTTAGTTACAAAAGAAAGAATGTTTTTTTCAGGAGATGCAACAGTGATCCCATTGACCTGGAAGCCAAGATGCCACCAGCCACTGTGGGCTCCTCAGGCCTCCAGGTCAACAGGCTAGGAAGGGAGTAATGGCCTGGCAGGGGTGATTGATGCTGCTATGAGGGGAAACTGGACTGCTGCCCACCAGGGAGGCAAGGGAGAGCATTCTGGGGGGCAGGTGCTCTGCTAGGGTGCTCTTGATACTATCACACAGCACCCCAATCCAGGCAGGCCGAGGATGGACCAGACCCTCTGGAATGAAGGCTTGAGTCGCTCTACAGGTGCTCTGCCAGCTGGGATGCTTGCTGCCGGCAAAGGGCACACAGAATGCATGGTAGAGGGAGACAGTTATAAATGCACAGCTGTGCCCACATTACCAGTTACAGATGCCAGGACTGTACCCGTCACGAGTGCTTCTTCCTTGTTTTGTTGTGAATATGTGTGTTTGACATATGAAATTAGCCACCAGTCCACCTCTTACCAATGTGGTACCCAAACAAATCTCCTTAAACAAGAGATTCCCAAATGGAAACAATGAGGTCATCAGCCTGCCTTATGACATGTCAATGCTGAGAGCACTACACATACAGTCATACACATAAAAACACATCCACACACGTCAGCTTGTCATGCTATGGGGCTTGTGTGTTGCTATGATGCTGAAAGCTATGCCACCGGTATTTCAGATACCAGAAACGTGGTGGACAGGTTTCAGCTGAGCTTCCAGACTAAGACAGATAGGGAGAAGGACCTGGCAGCTCACTCCTGAAACAACTGTTATTGTTGTTGTTGTTGTTGTTAGGCACCATCAAATCATGTCTGACTCATAGCAACTTTCACAGGGTTGTTTTTTTGTTTCTTTGTTTGTTTGTTTGTTTTTGTGGTACTGGGGGTTGAATCCAGGGCCTCACACCTGCTTTGCAAGTGCTGGACCAGTGAATTGCACCCCCAGCTCTTTTTTTTTTTTTTTTTTTTACTTTTTGAGACAGGGTCTCACTAAGTTACCCAGACTGCCTCTGGTCTCAAATTTGCGATCCTCCTGCCTCTGCCTCCCCAGCCGCTGGGATTACAGGCGTGTGCCACCATGCCTGGCTTCCATAGGGTTTTTGATAGCTGATTGTTTCAGGATTATTTTGGGGAGTGGGCCATCGTGCTCCCATTTTTGCAGTGCTGGGGATCGAACCCAGGGTCTCAGAAAGCGCAGAGCCACACTCCACCAACTGAGCTAAAAGCCAGCCCCTCAAAACAATTAGCCATTAAGAACCCTGTGACTAGCAGAGAAGCACTGTCAAATCGTTGGGTAGTGTTTTGTTCTGTTGTACATAGGGTCACTATGAGTTGCACCCAACTCAAAGGCACCTAACAACAACAACAAAATATTATATATAACTCAACTGGACAGATTGACACAGAGGCTGAAACAATGGCTTAAACATAAAAAAGACAGCATGCATGGCACAGTGTCAGGTAGTGTTTCCTTCTACTATACCAACAAAGGCTGCTACGTGTCGGACTCGACTCCAGAGCATCTAATAATAACAAAAGCCTTTGCTTTTGCAAAGTATGCCTGCAGCCATCGCACTGTAGCATCTGATCCCGTCAGATCTCGGAAGCTAAGCAGGGTCAGGCCTGGTTAGTACTTGGATGGGAGACCGCCTGGGAACATCAGGTGCTGTAGGCTTGGGAGAAGGACCCAGAAGCCCACTCCCAAAAATCAATCCACCATTGAAAACCCTATGAACAGCAGAGAAGCACTGACAATACTGTTTCTCGCCTTTTACACGTAGGGTCGCTATGAGTCGGGTACCAACTCGACAGCATCTAACAACAACAACAACAACACGTACAGAGGGCTGCATCGACTTTATCTGATGGCAACTCAGTATTGTGAATCACCCCCTATGGTATTAAGTGCAGAGTCTCAGGAGAGCAGCCGTGATCCAGCCCTTTGCCCCCTCCTCTGGGGAAGAGTTTGTGCATGCTCATCATATTCAGGGCTGCTGTGTCGTGGCAGGCAGAGTCAGGACCTTCTGATTATCTTTTCTGCGAGGTTGGGTGTGCTTTAGGGAGAAGTCAGGACCTTCTGATTATCTTTCCTGCGAGGTTGGGTGTGCTTTAGGGAGAAGTCAGGACCTTCTGATTATCTTTCCTGCGAGGTTGGGTGTGCTTTAGGGAGCTTTAGGGTGTGCTTTAGTGAGCGCCAGATTCACAAGGGGTGGACTTGTGGGTGACGCTCTGTGAGAACGTAACCGGGCTCTGGGGCACAGACGTTTGGTCAGACATGATTCTCTGAGGGTGTTCTGGAGGAAGTTCACGTGTGACTCCATGGACCAGGACAGCAGACGGCCCTCCCCAGTGCAGCTGGCCTCATCCGTCAGTCGAAGGCCTGGGTTCAATACCTGGATCAGGAAGGGGATGCTTGTCTTTCCTGCCGGACACAGGCCGTTCCTGCCTGTGGACTCCCCTGAAAATCCATTCCTCCAGGGCCTTCAGCCTGCCAGCCCCCGACAGCTGAACCCCTGTCCCCCGGGTGCACAGCCCGCCACCGCACAACTCGGGGCTTCTCAAGCCCCTCCACTGCATGAGCCCCTTCCTTATCACCCAGAAGTGGCCAATCACCGAGAGCGCTGGCCATCTGCCCACAGAGGAAGTGGGCGAACACAGCCACATGGAGACTCAAGCCCCGGGCCACACTCCAGGCCCACGGCACCCACCAGGGAGGCGCCACAGAAGGATGACGCAGACCGTGAAGGACTAGGAAGCCCAAGAGCAGAGGGCAGAGGGGCCGACCGACCGGACACATGGGGACTTCCAGGAGAAAGGAGACCTCTCACCAAATGCCACGAGGAACATGGGGAATCCACCACGGGGTTGAGCCACGGTAAGACCTGCGTGGACAGCCTATGAGGAGAGGGGCTAACAGAGAAGGAACCCCACAACCAGGGCCAGCACGAAGCATGCGTGGGTGGCAGTTCTACGGGGTGCTGATGCGCATATCACCAGGGAGAGGACATTAAATGAGGGGAGGTGGGGTTAAGAGAGGGGCCTTCCTCCTAATGGTGGGGAGATGGTGTTCTTTCCCAGAAGGGGAGCGGTCAGCATGGCGGACTGTGGAGCCAGGCAGGAGCAGGGGAGCCGGTGCGCGTGGGCAATGGATATCCCACAGAGCTGGGTTTCTTGAGGCATCTGACTGCCTCTCACTTTTTTTGCAGACAACATGCGCCTTCCCCACCCTCTGGTGTTTCTGTCACGGAGTCTCTTGGACGGCGCACACTTCCTCCTTGACGATCCAGCTCCTTCCAGGGCCTCTGAACTGGCTCTTCCAAGCGGGCCTGGTGCCTTCCCGGAGTCCTCGTCAGCTGCTCTGATCTCCTGCATTCCTGGCTCCCTTCCCTTTCCTCTTCAGTCCCACGTCTTCTTGTGTTTTGGATTCCTTCTGAGATCTGCTGGAGACAATCAAGGGCTTAAAATCAGTATGTATGTGTAAGGTGCGTTTTTATTATTTTCAGCTGGTCTGAAAACGCTTGATTTTTTTCCCCGTCGTACTCACTGGTAATTTGTTTGGACGTTGAACTTTTTGTTCAAAATCACTCCCGTTCTTTCAAAGCTGTTTTCTTTTTCTTCTTACAGGCATGGTGGTTTCCATAGTTAGGGTTTTGGAAATCTGATTCCTGCTTTTTTTGTAGGTAAGATTTTTGGTTCTTTCTGAATACTGGTGGTATCTCCAGATGGCACTTGCAGCCTACTTTCGCCAGAATCTGACCAAGTGTGACCCATTTACAGTTTCTCCTGCTCTGCACCCAGTCAGCCGTTCAGCCTCAGGATTTTGCCTTTTTTCAGCTCCGAGTTTTTCTCCCATTATTTGTTGATTAGCTTCTCTTTTTTTGCTCTTTCTTGCTATCGTTCTCCTGAGAAAGACCCCAGGCCTCCAAGCTTCACTGGCCACACGTCACAACACTTTCCTTCACACTCTTCCGTCCTCATAGTTTCAATTCTTGTTCTGGCAGATAATCTGGCTTTTATCTCCAAGTTTGCTAATTGAATCTTTAATTATCCTCATCAACTCCCTGCCCCTCTCAGGGGGCTTCACATTTTCCTTTAATCATGCATGTGGTTTCCAGAATGTCTCCTTCCCTCTTGCCGCTCCGCCTATGAGAACATCTGGGCTGGTTCCTCCCAGCAGTCACAGGGGCGTGGACTTGGCCTTCGTTGTCCAGTCTTCTGGGATTGTCTGGCTTCTGGTCCCCAGGTTATTTCTCTTCCCTATGGAGCAATGGCTGCTTGGCTCCTGTTGGTTGTGTCTGATCACGTGGCTATCACGTGTCCCGGGACCCTTGGTGGTCACTTCATACTTTCGCTCCTGTTGTTTGTGTCTGATCACGTGGCTATCACGTGTCCCGGGACCCTTGGTGGTCACTTCATACTTTCGCTCCTGTTGTTTGTGTCTGATCACATGGCTATCATGTGTCCCAGGACCCTTGGTGGTCACTTCATACTTTTGCTCCTGTTGGTTGTGTCTGATCACGTGGCTATCACATGTCCCAGGACCCTTGGTGGTCACTTCATACTTTCAGGTAAAAGTCCAGGTGAGTGGGGAGGGCCCCGGGGAGCAGATGCATCCCGGGGAGCTGGTGCGGGTGCAGGGAATCTGGCCGGGGGCCACCACCCCCCTGATGGCAGGTGGGGCCCTTGGCCCGGCATGGGCATCCCAGGGCCACCCTAGGCCAGCACTATCCTTACTCAGACCACTGCTGTCAGGGCTGTGTCCCCTGAGGACACCACCGAGGGCCCACAGGCCCCTCCTCCTCCTCAGAACCTCCCTGCCCCACCCCGGTCCCCCAGGATGCCGTGGCCCCGTGGGATTTCCCCGGGCACCCCACCTCCTCTTGCCCTTGATCTTCCCAGGTTGCTCAGGCTCCCCATCTGCTCAGGGGTCTCCCTCTTCCGCAACTGCCCTGCCCTGCCCACCATGGAAGGCCCTCTGGGACAGTACAGTGCTCAGCAGCTGCATCTCACCCACCCGCTTGAGCCCCAGCTGGCTGCTCAGCCCAGGAGCCCCACCCGCCGCACAGTGCTGCTGGGAAATTCCAAACACTTCCCAACTCCTTGCCCGTAGCAACCCGGAACTGTCCCGCCCACTCCTCCAGACCTGGCAGCCATCGGCGCTCCCTCCCCAGCAGCTTGCTGCGGTGGTCCCCCAGGCCAGCTCACCACTGCTCTTTGCGGAGACCCTGGAATCCATCCCAAGGGCGATTTCCAGCCTCAGAGAAAGTGTTTCTCTCCTATGCCTCATTGAAAACACGTCTGCGGATACCACAGAGCCAAGTTCTTTGCCTTGCTAGGTCTATTATTCCCAGGAGATAGCCTACGACTCTCTTCACCAACCAAGACCAGTCCCAGGCTATGTTATTTCTTGCTGTAGTTTGGGGATGGAATGTCACTGGAAGGCCCGTACACTCCGGGCTTGGTTCCCAGGTTAGTGTTGGTGAGAGGTGGAGCCTTTAGGCCTAGTTGTTATCGTTGTTGTTGTTGTTAGGTGCCGTCGAGTCAGTATCCAACTCATAGCGACCCTCATGGGGTTTTCAATGGCTGACTATTTCCGGATTGCCTTGGGAGTGGGTTGCCAGGTCCTTCTCCCACTTTTGCAGTGCTGGGAATTGAACTTGGGACCTCAGAGACTATAGCGCAGCGCTCTACCAAATGAGCTAAATCCCAGCCCAAAGCTCAATCCCAGCCCTTAGGCCTAGTGGGAGATGCTTATTCTGCTGGGGCTGTGCCCTTGGAAGGGTAAGGGAGCCCCAGCCACCTCTTCCCTCCCTTTGTTCCCTGGCTCCTGACCTAAGAGGACTGGCTTTTTCCTCTGCCCCTCTCCTGCCATGACAGGCTGCCTCACCACAGGCCCAAGACAATGACGCCACCGATCATGGCCTGGAGCCTTCAAAGCTATGGGCCAAAATAAACCTTATCTCTTTGTAAGTTAATTATTTCCGGTATTTTGTTACACCGACGGAAGTCTGACTAGCGCATTTCCTGGCATAATGTCCTTGCGTTGGAAGAGTCTGCATCAGGCCCGTCCCGTGGCCAAGCAGCCAGGTGGCAGATGCAGCTGGGATTCTCCTGTCCCCACCCATGGTTCTGAGGGTTTGAGGATCCTCTCTCTCCTCTCTGGAAATAGGGGCCTCAAACCTAGCGCTCTACAGAAGAGCCCTTGGTGTATTTCTGGGTTAAAGTATGAAATCGAGCGCACTGAGTAGGTGAATCAGTGCTGACTCACTTCCTCTGACATTCCGAGGGGAACAGAGGCTTCCCTCGCTCAGTTCCCCAGCTGATTTCCAACCCAGCCAGCCGCCGAGAAAGGACATCTCACTGACCGCAGAGGATGGCAGACGAGAGAATTCTAACGGGTGACCACAGAGACCTCTGACACTGGAGAACACCCCGGAGTCCACACCCGGGGGAGGAGGGATCTGCACAAGCACCCCGTGGGGCTGGCTGCCTGCGAGGCGGTGGCATTCACTGGCAGGGCAGGGGAGATCTTTGTGCCCCTACAGCTTCAGTTATCAAGGGGAATTCACTAAGCCCCAGGCTCTGATGGGAGAGTCACCTGGGGGGTGGCACATGCTCCCCTCTGGCTCTTGACCCATCAGCCGTGAGATGTCCTGGCTGGAGCCAGGCCTCACACAGCCTAGGTTCTGTCCACTCAGGACGGCTCTTGGAGCATCAGCTGTGGGCTTCAATAGCCAACTGTGTTTGCGCCCACTGAGTCAGCTACACCCATGCCAGGTTTTCTGAACAGGAAATACCTGGGTCTTGATATCAACAAGACTAGAAAACCACTAGGAAATTTCCCCCTGTGGATATCCGAGGGCTCTATCCAAAGGGCCTTTATTAATTTATTTTATTTACTTATTATTGACTTATTTATTTATTTTTGCAGTACTGGGGGATTTAACCCATGTTGCTCTGCCACTGAGCTGCACCCCCAGCCCCTTCTTTATTTTTTATTCTTTTAAACATAGTTGTTGTTGTTGTTAGGTGCCTTCTAGTCCGTGTCCGACTCATAGCGACCCTCATAGGGTTTTCAATGGCAGACTGTTTTGGGATTGCCTTGGGAGTGGGTTGCCAGGTCCTTCTCCTATTTTTTTGCGGTGCTGGGAATTGAACTTGGGACCTCAGAGACTGCAGCGCAGTGCTCTACCAACTGAGCTAAATCCCAGCCTTAAACATAGCTAGTGAGTTTATTAATTTAGCATAAGACACCAGTGCATGCTTCAGGTGTAGGCATGGGCATTCAGACAGAAAAAAGAGCTGCTCACAAAAAAGAGTAATAGTACAGGCCCGACAGGTAGACACAGGTTTCTCAAGGGAGAGCATCGCGTAAGAATGATAGTGCAACCCCAAAACGTGGGTGCAGGCTTCTCAAGAGAGAGAAGAGCCTTTGCTTTTGTTTTGGTTTTTGTTGTTTTGTTCTGTTGAGGCAGGGTCTCACTAAGTTGCACAGGCTACCTCTGTCCTCAAGCTCAAAACCCTCCTGCCTCAGGCTCCCCAGTCTCTGGGCTTGCAGGCATGCATCACTGCACCCGGCTCTAATGGGCCTTTGAATGCATGGTTTGTAACGAAGGCCCACGTACCTTCCCCTGCTCGTCATAACACTGTTGTTTCCAGTACATTCATTTCAGTGGAATGGCACCGTGGGTCCTTCTGGCCTGTTTGTTTGTATGAAGAGTCCTAGCACACAGCTTAGGCTGTGATTCCGTAACCATTCTGCATGGGAATAATCTCATTGCAAAGAGCTTCTTGGGCAGAAGACCACTGAGCAGAATAATGAAGGCCCACTTTTTGGACAAGGGCTGGGGTTTAGCTCAGTTGGTAGAGCGCTTCGCTGCAGTCTCTGAGGTCCTGAGTTCAATTCCCAGCACCACAAAATGGGAGAAGGACCTGGCAATCCACTCCCAAGGCAATCCTGAAACAGTCAGCCATTGAAAACCCTATGAGGGTCGCTATGAGTCGGACATGACTCGACAGCACCTAACAACAACAACAACAACAACAAGTTTTTGGACATGAGGTTGAAAAAGTCTCTGCAGGCTGGGTTCTGCGCTGGGCTCCATCAGCCATGACATCAGAAGCAGCCTGAGGCTGGAGTCTCCATGTGGCACGTGGGCTTGTGGTCTCAGAACTCCATGCCGACAAGCACACGCCTGTGGGTGGAGGTTCCCAAGAGGATGCTGTGATCCTGGGTTTACAACGGTAAGGACTTTGTGCCAAGTGTCTTATTCGATGCCATCATTGCCTTTTCAGAGAAGGAAACTGAGGATAAGGGCTCCACGGGATGAATTGTGTCTCCCTAGAGGAGGAGCCTGCAGCTGTAGCCCTGTGGCATCCGGTCCCGTCAGATCTCCGAAGCTAAGCAGGGTCAGGCCTGGTTAGTACCTGGATGGGAGACCACCTGGGAACACCAGAAGCTATAGGCTTGGGAGAAGGACCTGGCAACCCCCTCCCAAAAATCAATCTGCCATTGAAAACCCTATGAACAGCAGAGAATCACTGACAATAGTGTTTCCCCTGTTGTACAGAGGGTCGCTATGAGTCGCATACCGACTCGACGGCACCTAACAACAACAACAACAACAACAGAGGAGGTGCTCAGTGAGTTCTGACACCTGCACCCTAAATATGTAACTTTATTTGGTACGAAGGTCAAAATAAGGTCTTCAGTAGGGTGGTCCCCAGTCCAAGATGGTGAGTGTCTTCATGACAAAAAGGGGACTTGGATGGAGACCCTCACCAACAGAGCCCTGTGGACCTATGGGCTTTGTGCCCAGGAGCCCAGACACTCGGGCAGGTCCTGCCAAGCGCCTTTGGTGGAAGCGCAGCTTGGCCGGCACCTTCACCCCAGGCCTCAGGCCCCCAGAACTCTGAGAGAGCCAATACCTGTCCTCAACTTCTTGTCCAGGGTGGCACTTTGTGACTGCAGCCCTAGACAACTCATGCCGCGCAGTCGCCTAAGATGACACAAGGTCAGGTGGTGGGGCAGGATTTCCACGTGGGGTCTGAGAACAGCGCCTGGGAGCTCCCTGGCTCCGTGCAGCCTCCTTCACAGGGTGGGGGGCACTGAGGCCCAGCCCACGCTCCCGAGTCTTACTCCGCCCTCCCTCCACTGTGAATGGCTGGCCACGCACATCACTCACCATTCCGCTTCTAGGCTGTGGCCTGACATCCAGAGGGCTGGAGTCGGGGCCCTGAGCCGCCTCCAGTCCGGGGGTGGGCGGTGCTCTCTAGGCCCTCTGCGCCAGGCCCTCTGCATCAGACCACACTGGATGCTAGAGTTCTATAGACCTGGGCTCACGCAGCAGACACGCACGGCCCAGAGCTCCGCAGACCTGGGCTCACGCAGCAGACACGCATAGCCCAGAGCTCCGCAGACCCAGGGGCTCACGCAGCAAGCACTGCCCAGAGCTCCACAGACCTGGGCTCACGCAGCAGATACACATGGCCCAGAGCTCTGGAGGCTGCAGGTCCAGGGTCGGCCTGGGCCAATTCGGTTCCTGGGGCAGGCCTTGCTCCCGTCTGCTGCAGGTCACCTTCCCACTGTGACCTCCTCACATGGGGAGGAGGCTACGGCGTCTCTCCCTCCTCTCATACGACACCGACCCTCCACAGGGCTCTACTCTGGTGGCCTTGTCTGCACCTCCGAAGCCCCACCCACTTTCCCTGCTCCAGTCTTTTGGGGGACATAATACAGTCCACAAGGAACCTACTAGGGATTCCGTGGTGGCTGTGGACACCCCGAGGCTCCCTTTGCCTGGAGTTCACCCCACAACAGCACATCAAGTCCTTTCCGAAAGTGGCAGCCACAGCCACTCCAACATGGGGCCCCATGCTGGAGAGAGGTGGAGGGGACCCCATCTGAGCTGGAGGTCCTGCAGTCTCCATGCTTGCTCCTGCTGGGAGGGCCAGGTTACCCCAACTTCCACAGCACTTACAGCCTGCATGGACATGCCATGTCCCTTCAGGCCTGCCTGGAGAGCAGGGCAGATCCCCCCCTTCTGCAGGGCCTTGAGGAGCAGGAACGGGTGTGCCCGAAGGTCATGCGTGGGGCTTCCTGGGTGGGACTGTGAGGAGAAGAGAGCAAGGGAACACAGGAGAAGTATAATGACTGCAAGGTCAGGCAAGTTCAAGCCCAAAGTGAGGCACAAAGTCCAGTTGGGAAGGAAAGGAGAATCGCCGTGACGGAACTGGGGTAAAAGCGTGTCACGGCTTAACAGCAACACACTGTCACACAGTCCTGGAGGCTGGTTCTTTCCAAGGCTGTGAGGGTACCTCCCCCTACCCCTCCCCAAACTGCTGGGAGTTTGCTGGTGCCCTTTGGGGTTCATAGGCTCTTGGATATCACCCCAATATCTTCTCCATCATTGCACGGCCAACTCTTCCCTCCCAAGCACAGGACTGCCCACTCTAACCAGGAAAGTGAGAAACAGCCAAATGCACTTTTACAGTTAAGGTTTTAGCTCTTAAGGTACCTTCGATACCCAAGGACTGTAGGGCACTGCCTAGAGGGGCAGTTCGCCCCAGGGTCTATCTGGCCCACTTGGAGGTCTGAGAATCATTCCCTGGGCAGTAACCTTTGCCCTACATCTGGGAACTCCTGGGCGTAGAGTTTCCAAAGATGGTGCTGGTACCCAGCTCCTCTCCTCAGACCCCTTAACACCTGATTGGCTGTTTCCAAAACACCAAACAGCTCCTGACTGGACCATTCAGGAACCACCCCCGATTGGTCCTTTTTACAAACCCAAATTTGCATGTCTCCCATGATTGGCCAAGACCCATATGGAGTGGCAATCTCTGATTGGTCCTTGGCTAGCCCCTGAAGGGGATATAAGGGCAGTGCATGGAGCAGTTGGGGTACATTTCACCGACCAGGACAGAGGAAGCAATAAAGAGCTGTGTTGAGCTGAGCACTTGGAGTTGGCATCTTCACTGGAAGAAAGAAGCAAAGAGCCCCTGTGGGCATAAACCTCTGAGCTGTCCCCAGGGACTGGTGGAGTAGCTGTGGGCATAAGCCTCCATTCTGGGCGATGTGGTTCTCAGGAGCTAGGCTCCCCCTCACCAGACAGAGGGTGTTTGGTGCCTGGTTCCCACTCATAGCCTAAGTGAATCCAGTGGCAGGAAACGCCCCATAAAGGACCGTTTGAGATTTTGGCTACAAGTGACAGAAAGTCCTTCAGCAGATCACAGAGCTGACAAGATCGAAGTCTCTCTCTCTCTCTCTCTCTCTCTCTCTCTCTCTCTCTCTCTTTCTCTTTCTCTCCTGGTACTTCCCATCTCTCCTAGACATTGAGCAGGACAAAGCTGGGCCACTACGGAGACAATTGCTGCCTGCGACTGAGCGGCCAGAGGCCTCGTCAGCTGCAGGGCCCTGGGCCTGGGACAGACCTAACCTCTCATAGCCCTGCTCACTCACAGGCCTCTGAAGTCCAGCTGCCCACCTCCAGGCCCCCAGATGCAGCACATTGGAGAGGCCCTTTCTGCTCATCCAGCCCCATGGAGCTCCTGGCCGGCCACTCTGCCTTCAGCCCATTCTACTTTCTTCAGAGTGCTCCTTACCATCTGAAATTGTCTTTGAAAATTCATTTTTATGTTTGCTCTGTCCTGCCTTCCCCTGGATGGCCAGCCCATAAGGACAGGCCCTTCTCTATTGTCCAAGATAAACAAACAGGTGCTTCATCAACAAAGAGGACAGGATTTGGGGTGGTTGTTTTGAGTTTTGGGTACTGAGATCCTGACCCCAGGGCCTCGAGCATAAATTCAAGTGCTCTCCCACTGGGCTG
>VMDO01008848.1:0-63786 GCA_007922755.1 Pedetes capensis
CCCATCCTTGTCAAGAGGCTTCCTATCCATCTAACTTGTCATCATTGTCACTGCTCGGTAGCAATCATTTCAGCGAATGGCTCCAGGAATCACTGGCTTCTCTTACTCCACTCCTCGCCTTCCCCTGCTCTTCATCTCTTCCTTCCTCCCGCCAGTGGGCTCCTGGGTCCCCTCCCTTCCCAGCAGTCTGGCTCCCCAGTCCCCTGGACCCCGAGCCCTGCCCTGTGCCCTGTGTCCTCCCAGCTCCCAGGGGACCCGGCGAGCGCAGCCGGGCCTCACCTTCTGCCGGAGAGGTGGAAGGTGAGCCCCGTCCCAACATCACTATTATGTAATTCCAGCCAGAGCCAAGCAAAGCCTGGCCCTTCCCGCTCCGCATACATTTCAGTCCCCTCTCGCCTTTCATCCGCGGTGGAGCCGGGAGGGAGAGGATGTGACCTCATCTTTGAGGCATCTGAGCCCAGGGGTGCCCCAGGCCTCCCACCCAGACAGGCTCCTGAGCCAGAGCCCAGGCCGGTACCCCTCCATCCATCCAGTAGGGACGGGATAGACAACCAGAGGGCTTGGCTTGGAGAGGGGAGGACACTCCAGTTCTGAGAAAGGGGCAGATGGCAGAGGAAATGAACTTGGCTAGACACTCGCCTTATGTAAAACATCCCCCAAACTGGAATCCCATACACAGAGCCCCACACATATGCTCACTCAGACACAGCTCAGACGCAGGCCGGAAACCCCTGCCCCGCCCCCACCCCTAACTCACTCCAGCCCAATATAATCAAAAAGCATGAATTAAGGCTAACGTTCTCTTGTGCATTTCCTGCTCACAGGACTATCTCCAGGAAAGACAGAAAGCCTCTGGATCCCGGAGTTGCCACGAAAGGATGGGACTGCCAGACTGGAGGAACCCCATCTCCAGAGTGCCTGGTGCTCTGGGCTTGGGTAGCATAGTGGTCCACAGGAGTACTGATCCCCTTCTTTCAGCCCCAAAGAAAACATAGTCTCCACGTGGTGTCTGAATTTCCTCCATTGCAGGTAAATTCGTTTGAGATCTTCAGGGTTTCCAATCTTCCGGGATCCCTGGTTTAAACACCCCTAGCAGAATGAGAAAGCCTGCAGCTGTAGCCTTGTGGCATCCGATCCCATCAGATCTCAGAAGCTACGCAGGGTCGGGCCTGGTAAGTACCTGGATGGGAGCCCCCCTGGGAACACCAGAAGCTGTAGGCTTGGGAGAAGGGGAGAAGGCAACCCCCTCCCAAAAATCAATCTGCATTGAAAACCCTATGAACAACAGAGATGCACTGACAATAGTGTTTCCCCTGTTGTACAGAGGGTCGCTATGAGTCGGATACCTGCTCGAAGGCACCTAACAACAACAACAACAACAAACAGAATGGGAGATGGAGGAGGGAGGGCAGAGGGAGACTCAGAAAAGGCAGTGAGGAAGTGGCCCTGTCCCTCCCCAAATCATTCCTCACACCCTGTAGGGTTGGCCCCTGCAGCCAGGTGGCAGCCCCCCAGCTTGGTTTTGCAAGAGGGCTGGATGCCTGGTTCCTTCCTCCCCGCTGCCGAAAGAAGTTTGCCCATAGCTTTATTCTGTTTTAGTCAAGCCTTGGGCACTGCAGTCTCCCAGCCAGCAATTAATAGAAAACAATGCATGCAGCCTAACTTTCTCTTGACTCTGGGCCTTGGTCTCCACCCCTCTGACCTGCACACACAGGCCCCCACTACCACTCACCCTCCATGTCTCTGTCAAAGAGGCTTTCGCCAGCCAGCGTCTAAAGCTTGATGTGTGTTATCCCACCCCATTTATTTCTCTCCAAGATCCTTCATGTTTACGTTGTGGTTTACTTATTCATTTACTTGTTCATTATCTAGAAAGCTATCATCACCCCTGCCTCATACACACATAGCCAGCCCACGAGATCTGAGATCTGGAGTTCTACAAGCAAAGCAATTTTGCTAGTGTCACCATTTGTACAACCCCAGAAGGGACTCATCACCTGCAAGGGGACATTTGTTGAAGAAGTCAATGAAGGGAGAAATGCTCTTGCTGGTGATGCCTCATGCCCTCTGCAGCCGTCTGTGCTAAAGTCTTTCACATTGTTATTATCCATGATATGTGAACATTATATTAGCATATACAATACACATAAGATATGTGTGTGCATATATATATATAATTTTATTGTTATTGTTGTTAGATGCCATCAAGTAAGGTCTAACTAATAATGACCCTATGTACAACAGAATGAAACACTCCCCAGGCACAGTGCCATTCCCAGCACTATGTCAGTGCTTCTCTGCTGTTCATAGGGCTGATTGTTTCAGGCTTGTTTCAGGAGTGGACTGCCAGGTCCTTCTCCCATTTTTGCAGTTCAGGGGATTGAACTCAGGGCCTCAGAGAGCACAGAGAAGCACTCTACCAGTTGAGCTAAACCCCAGTCCATATATAATTGTATATGCAGTGATATATAAATATATAACAGTATTAGCAATGATTGTCTTCAGTCCTGGACCATGTGCACCTTTTCTGGGATCTCTCTTAGACTCAACATTGAGCTTAGTGCCTGGATGAAAATAAATATATTCATGAGTTTATTGACTCGTTTCTTGGCTGTGTGATGATGAGGAAAGTGATAAATTTTGCAATTGTGCAGCTCTCAAGAGACTGCCAAGTTCTTCCACCCAGTTCCATTCCAACAACTCTAAAAATTAAGCCTAGAGGAGTATTCCCTTCACTTTACAGATGAGCAAATGAAGACTCCAAATGCTTCAGTGATTTCTCCAGGGTAAGAATTAGTAAGAAAGGCATATAGAGATGTCCAACAATAACAGAACTGTCTGTTTCTTCTTTCAGCTCTGTCGACTTGGCTCTGTGTGTTTTGAAACTCTGTTAACCTAAGTCCTCGTAACACTGTCAAGTCAGGGTGCACCTGTGCTGCTTCCCCTCATGACTTCTCTTCCAGGTTAGGTTGTGGCAGGTTTGCCTGCCTTGCAACATTTAATTCATGCACTTCCTCTCAATCACTTTTCCTTATTCTTTGGCAGAAATCATGGCTCCTGCAACCATATTTCTATTATACCTTGGGTATACACTTTGGTCATGGCTCCCAACTATTTTACTCTAGTTATTGGTATTTGTGCACATTTTCTCTGCTGGATCAAATACTCTTCTCAAGATAAAAACTGCATCTTATTATTTACTATCCTTAGCACAAGGTCTAATACCTGCTGGGCACATATCCACTGCTAATTGACTTGGTTGTCCCTATCACAAGGAGTAGAAAAGCAGCATCTAGAAATGCAGGATAAATCGAGGCTGAGGAAGCCATTGTCAATCTGAGCTGGGAAAGCACAGCCCGTTATTAAAGACAGACATATTGACGGTCAGTTCCCTTTTGTGACCTCACAACCTATCTCTCCTCCTTTCTTTGATAGGTTGTTTGGTAGGTCAGGCAGCATGGAAGAGGCTCTCTGCTTTTGTGTTATAGAACCATGTCAATAAGCTCCCTAGAGTTTAAGAAAGAGCTCCCAGGGGAAGTGATGATCCAAATAAAACCCCAGAAAAAGTAGGAGCTGGCCAGGCAAGGAGAAGTGAACAAAAGCATTGCAAACAGAGAAAACAATTACCATGATAGCAACATTAATTTCATATTGAGCCTATTGCCACAGAGGTAATAGGAAATGGAAGGTTGAAAAGTAGAGTTAATGCCCCAGCTAAAGGGACAGCTGGTATGCAGCTCCAACATACTGTGGTCATGCAAGAATGGTGGGAGGAGGGGTGTTCATGTCTATTCCAATGTTTTGAAAGAATCTGAAAACCTGGATTTTTTTTTATGAGAAATTCCCGATTTTAAACTTCAGCTCAACTTAAGAAAATAAACTGTATGTGCCAAATAAAACACACCTGTGGGTTTTAATGGGCAAATGGGTAGCCAATTTGAAAGCACTGAGTTAGAATGGCTATAAAGCATGGAGTGGAAAGTGACTAGCAACTAGCAAAGGTTGAGACTGGAGAATGAGGGAAATTTCAAGGCTTGTTAAGGAGACCAACTGGCAATGAACAGCCAGTGAAGGACTTTAAATATGATCAGGTTTCCACTTAGGAAGACCATTCTGGTTGCAGTGTAGAGAATCAACAAGAAGGAATGAACAATGTAAGTAGGAAGACCAAGTTGAGAAATAGTGATCATAATACAGTGCCCTGGTCTCAGGTGGCAGCAGGTGAGGAAGGATAGAAATGGATGCACTTGAGAGAGATTCTGGATCTAGAATCACAGGACTTGGTCTTCGATCGTACAATGCAAGGAAAAAAGGACAATCTGGAATGATATCCAGGTTTCTAGTGTAGACAACTGAATGACCTTTAGTGTCATTTACAGAGCTAGAAGACACCAAAGAACAAGCAGGTTTGGAGGAAAGGTGAGCTACATTGTGACCATGTTGCAGTTAAAGTTCTAGAGATACACTCCAAGTAGAAATTTCTAGTGGGCAATTGGATTGCAGTGAAAAGTCTGTGTTGAAAACAGATGTGGAATTGTCAGTAGGTCATAAGCAAGCCACATGGGAGGTTGGCTCCCCAGGGAAAGAGTGCACAGTGCAGATAGACAAAGGCCCAGCACTGAGCCCATCCTGGGGATGAAGAGAAGAAGTTGCTAAAAGATCAAAGGAAAGTCAGAAAAGAAGAAAAAGCTGGGTGTGAGTGATGGTGTCCACCTATAATCCCAGCTGAAGCTGCAGGATTGTGAGTTGGAAGCCAGCCTGGGCCATATAATGAATTCAAACCCAGTGAGACCCTGTTAGAGAGAAAGAGAAAGAGAGAGAGAGGAAGAGAGAGAGGGAAGGAGAGAGAGAGAGGAAAGGAGAGAGGAGAAGGAGGAGGAGGAGGAGGGGAAGGAGAAAAGAAGAAGAGGAAGAGGAGGAGGAAAAAGATAAGGAAGAAACTCAAAAGAGTGTGCAGAAGAGCATGGTCCCATGGCATCTGAGGAAAGATCATGTTTCTAGGAGCAGGGGAACCACTGTATCAAATAATTACAGAGATGTCATATATGATAAAGATGGCAAAGTGTCCTCTGAATTAGTGTTGTGGGGCCACTGGTGACCATTATGAGCCCATTTCCCCTGAAGTGCTTAGGATGAACCCCAGCTTGCTGGATCCTGAAGAACAAATGAGCCTTGAGAAAAAGGAAAGAATGTGGACAGATCTTCCAAAGATTTTGGCTATGAAGAAAAAGAGAAAGAGAAGAATAGAAAAGGGTGTGGGATGAAGGAAGGCCATTTTTGTTTGTTTGTTTGTTTGTTTTCAGTACTGGGGGTTGAACCCAGGGCCCCATGGTTGCATGTTTCACAAGTGCTGTACAACTGAGCTGCACTCCCGGCCCATATTTTTACTTTTTGAGACAGGGTCTCGCTAAATTACGCAGACTACCTCTGGTCTCGAACTTGCAATCCTCCTGCCTCTGCCTCCCAAGTGGCTGGGATTATAGGTGTGCACCACCGCGCTTGGCGAAGGAAGACCTTTGGATACAGGAGAGAATTGAACATGTTTTCATCTTTATGAGAAGTCTTTAAAGAGGGAAAAAGAGGTTAAAGAGATAAGAGAGAAAAAAAAAACTTAGGCCCTGAAGTCATTAAGAAGGCAGAAGATGGGGTTCTGAGCATGGGAGAGAGGTCAGCTTAGGCCAGAGAGACCCCTGGACGGTAAGGTGGGGATGAATCCAGGTAGGGGGTGAGTTTGGTGTCTAGAGCGAATTCCACTGAGATCCTCTATTTTCTCCCTTTAAAGTTAGAGTTCACATGATCACTAGAAGGGAGAGGTAAAAGTGGAGGCTCTCTGAGAGTTCAGGGTCAATGTACAATTTTAAGGACATTTGGAGGGAAAGTGAATGATTTCCCCTAGACCCCACAGCTGGTAAGTATGTACCCCTAATTCTTCTCTCCTTCAAAGGGCAGTTGGATTTCTAATCTATGATCCACAGGGCACACCTTGTAAAACCTTTTCTGGCCTGAGTCTGGAGCATTGCAGTCTTACTACTTCCTCACCTGAGTGGAAGAAAAAAACACCAAGATATGGAGGCCTGGTGATGAGGTCACTGCCCAGTGAAAGCAGAGGTCTGGATTTGGTCAGCTAGGGACCCAAAGTACAATTGATCACTTCAGACCTCCATCTCCAGGACTGATGCTTATCCTGAGTACTTGGCCCCATCTCTTCCACTCAGTCCCAGTCTCCAACACTTTGCTTAAATGTTCTAAGACATTGCTACTCCACCCACCTGGTACAAGCAATTCCCTGATGTGCAGAGCCCCAGACCTCCTATTTCTGGGATTTGGCTCCATTTAGGTGCTCATCCCCCTTCTCCAACATTAGAAAGAGAATAAGGGGACATTTTCCTGTGGCCTCTATCTGTTAAATCCGGTCAGGCCCACAGTCTAGGAGTCAGCACAGGAGGCAGGCAGTTCAGACGAAGGCCATTCTCCAGTCCCTTGGAAGACACTTCTCTCTGACCTTTCCAATTTGAGCTGAGAACAGTACTTTGTTCTCTGGATGATTGAGGGGAATCTGCTGGCTCCCAGACCAGGCAGCACCTAAAGATTCCAGACAACTGAGTGCCTTGACCTGCAGTTCATGCCTTGCAGGAAAGAGATCGTGACCTACCCCCCATCTCTTGCTAAAGTGCAAACTCATTGGCTTTCTTTCATCTTTTCTGTCTGCACAAATAAATTTCCTGTTGACTTTACCATGCAGTTGAGCTTGTTCTTGGCTTGTTCATGCATTTACATGGCTCTCTCACACCTCACACTTCTGAACTATGGTTCCTTTCAATTGTACTAGGTCCACAAATGGTGATAATAATGCTACATAACAAGATGCCAAAAGATGGATTGTTCAGACTTTCTGTGAGGAGGGAAACTCTAGGGGGTTTTAAAATAGGTATTTGGGTTTGAATGTGGGTAGAACTATTTGGCACAGGTCCATTGCATGCTACTGACCATTGCCCAAGAGTGCAAGGAAGAGAAAAGAGAGAAGGAAGAAAGGAAAGAGTTCTTCTCACAAAATATTGGAGTCTGCCTGCATACTTTTGAGGAAAAGAGTGAAGGAGCACAGACACAAGCTTAAGAGAAAGAGAAATACGATCAATATTAAGACTGTATGGAAGTAAATGGGTTACATAATGTGCAACAAATTACCCGAAGACTTAGTGGCATATGGCATAAAGCAACACATTTTTATTATCCTACTGTTTCTGTCCTCCCACATGTCTGCCAGTTTGCTGTACTGTGGGGATTTGTGTGTTGCTATGAGGCTGGCAACTATGCCACTGGTATCTCAGATACTAGCAAGGTCACCCATAGTGAACAGGTTTCAGCTAACCTTCCAGACTAAGAGAGACTAGAAAGTAGGACCTGGCAACCCACTCCTGAAACAACCAGCCATTGAGGACCTTATGGATAGCAGAGAAACACTGTCAGATATAGTGCCAGCAAATGAGCCCCCCAGGTTGGAAGGCACTCAAAAGACTACTGGGGAAGAGTTTTCTCCTCAGAATAGAGTCTACTTTGATGACAGAAATGGAGTAAAGCCCCAGGGACCTCCATTTGCTGATGCATCATGACTCAAAATGAGAAGGAACAACTGTAAACATCCATTAATAACTGGAACATGGAATGTACATAGTATGAATCTAGGAAAAGGAAATTGTTAAAAGAGAAATGGAGCACATAAACATTGACATTCTAAGCATCAGTGAGCTGAAGTGGGCCAGCATGGGCCATTTTGAGTCAGATAATCATATGGTCTACTATGCGGGGAATGAAAAACTAGAGAGAAATGGGGTTCCATTCATCATCAAAAAAGACATCTCAAGATCTGTCTTGAAATACAATGCTATCAGTGATAGAATAATATCCATACTCCTACAAGGAAGGCCAGTTAATACAACTATTATTCAAATTTATGCACCCACCACTAAGGCCACAAATGAAGATAGGGAAGATTTCTACCAGCTTCTGCAATCTGAAATAGATCAAACATACAATCAGGACGTACTGATAATTACTGGTGACTAGACTTCAAAAGTTGCAGACAAAGAAGGCGGCTCAGTAGTCAGAAAATATGGCTTTGATGGCAGGAACAATGCTGGAGATTGCATGATAGAATTTTGTCAGACCAATGACCTTTTCATACCAAATACATTTTCACCAACATAAATAGCAACTATACACATGGACTTCACCAGATGGAACATACTGGAACTGAATTGACTGCATTTGTGGAAAGAAACAATGGAAAATCTCCATATCAAATGTCAGAACAAGACCAGGTGCTGGATTGTGGATCAGACTATCAACTGCTCATATGCAAGTTTAAATGGAAACTGAGGAAAATTAGAATAAATGTATGAGAGCCAAAGTATGACCTTGAGTATATCCTACCTGAGTTCAGAGACCACCTCAAAAATAGGTTTAATGCATTAGACACAAATGTTAGAAGACCAAAAAAGTTGTGGCATGACGTCAAAGATATCATACAAGAGGAAAGCAAAAGGTTATTTAAAAGACAGGGGAAAAAAAGAAAAGACAAAATTACATGTCAAAAGGGACTCTGAAACCTGCCCTTGAGCATCAAGCATCTAAAGTAAAAGGAAGACATGATGAAGTTAAGGAACTAAACAGAAAATTTCAAAAGGCAGCTCAAGAAAACAAAATTAAATATTTTAATGGCATGTACAAAGAACTGGAGACAGAAAACCAAAAGGGAAGAACACACTACGTTTTTCTCAAGCTTAAGGAACTGAATGCCTGGCCCATACCACTGTGGCGACTGATCCTATGAGGTATTGGAAGCTAAGCAGGGCCTGGCCTGGTTAGCACTTGGATGGGAGGCCACCTGGGAAGGACCTGGCAATACACTCTCAAAAACAATCAGACATTGGAAACCCTCTGAATAGCAGAGAAGCAGTAACAATACTGTTTCGCCTGTTGTACGTAGGTTTGCTGAATCAGATACCGACTTGACAGCACCAAACGACGATGACAAGGAATTGAAGAAAAAATTCAAGTCTCAAGTGGTAATAGTGAAAGATTCTACAAGGAAAATATTAAATGATGCAGGCAACATCAAAGGAAGATGGAAGGAATATACAGAGTCATGCAACATCAAAGGAAGATGGAAGGAATATACAGAGTCATGCAAAAAAGAATTGGTGGATGATCAACCATTTCAAGAGGTTGTATATGATGAAGAACCAATAGTATTGAAGGATGAAGTGCAAGCTGTCTTGAAAGAATTGGTGAAATGCAAAGCTCCAGAATTGATGGGACACCAATAGAGACATTTCAACAAACAGATGCAGCGGTGGAGGTGCTAACATGTTTATGCCAAGAGATTTGCAAAACAGCTACCTGGCCAACTGACTGGAAAAGTTCCATATTTGTGCCTATTCCCAAGAAAGGGGATCCCACTGAGTGGGGAAACTATTGAACAATATCATTAATATCAAACACAAGCAAAATTTTACTAGGGATCATTCAAAAGCAACTGCAGCAGTATATAGACAGGGAACTGCCTGAAAATCAAACTGGATTCAGAAGAGGGCAGGGAGCCAGGCAACATCATTACTGATGTCAGATGAATATTAGCCAAACACAGAGAATATCAGAAAAATGTCTATATATGTTTTATTGACTATGCAAAGGCATTTGACTGTGTGGATCATAACGAATTATGGATAACACTGTGAAGAATGGGAATATCAGAACACCTAATTGTAATCGTGAGGGATCTGTACTTGGATCAGGAGGCAGTCATTCGAACAGAACAAGGAAACTCTGCTTGGTTTAAAGTCACAAAAGATGTGTGTCAGGGCTGTATTCTTTCATCATATCTCTTCAATTTCTGTGCTGAGCAAATAATCCAAGAAGCTGGACTTTATGAAGAAACATCAGGATTGGAGGAAGATTCATTAACAACCTGCATTATGCAGATGATACAACTCTGCTTGCTGAAAGTGAAGAGGATTTGAAACATTTACTGATGAAGATCAAAGATCATAGCCTTCAGTATGGATTACAACTCAACATCAACAAACCAAAAATCCTTACAACTGGGTCAGTAAACAATTTCATGATAAATGGAGAAAAGATTGAGATTGTCCATGATTTTGCTTTACTTGGTTCTACAATCAACCCCCAAGGGAGCAGCAAAGAAATCAAAAGATGCATTGCATTGGGAAAAGCTGTGGCAAAAGATCTCTTTAAAGTATTGAAAAGTAAAGAAGTGGCATTGAAGATGTAGGTGTGCCTGACTCATGCCGTGGTATTTTCAGTCACATCATATGGTTGTGAAAGCTGGGCATTGAGTAGTGGAAACAGGAGAAGAATTGATGCTTTTGAATTATGGTGCTTGAGACACATATTGAATACACTATGGACTGCCAAAAGAACCAACAGATCTGTCCTAGAAGAAGTACAACCAGAGTGCTCCTTGGAAGCAAGGGTGGCTAGAATGTGTCTTCCATATTTTGCACAGGTAATCAGCAGGGATCAATTCTTGGAGAAGGACATCATGTTTGGGTGAGCAGGGAGTCAATGAAAAAAGGGAAAACCCTCAACTAGATGGTTTGACACAGTGTCTGCAATAATGGGCTTAAACATAAATAAGATAATGTGCCTGGCACAGAATCAGGGAGTATTTCATTCTGCTGTACACGGGGTCAGTATGAATTTGACCTGACTCAACAGCACCTAACAACAACAACAACAACAACAACAACTGTTTCTGTTGGGAAAATGACATAGTAATCCACTCCCAAAGTAATCCTGAAAAAATAATCAGTCATGAAAACCCTATGAGGGTTGCTATGAATTGGACCCAACTCAACGGCACCAAACAACAACATTGTTTCTCTGGCTCCAGAGTCCAGGCATGGCTTGGCTGAATCCTTGTTCTCAGTATCTGTTATGAATCTACAATGAAGAGTTCGATGGCACCCAACGCTGAAGTCTCATCGACTGGCTCCATGGGAAAGAGATCTTGCAGACCCACACGGTTGTCAGCAGTGTTTGGCTCCTCTCTGGGTGGTGGCTGAAGGCTGGCCTTGTATCCTTGCAGCATGACCTTCTCCAATATGGCAACTTGTTTCACCAAAGCTTAAAACCAAGAAGGCAATGGAGTCTACTAGCAAGAGATGAATTACAATCTTTTGTAAACTAACTACAGGCGTGATATCCCCCCCACTTATCCTATTCTTTCAATTAAAAGCATGTTGCTAGGTTTAGCCCCTGCTCAGGGGGAGAGAGCGATGCAAGGGTGTGAATACCAAGAGACCAAAATCCTTGTGGTGGTGCCTGAGATCTGCCTGCCACAGTAGGATCTGGATGTTTATAAGGTCATGTGGGAGGGGTTTGAGCCAAATTTGTTGCTGTTGTTTGGCGCTATCAAGTTGGGTCTGACTCATAGCAACCCTCATAAAGTATTCAATGGCTGATTGTTTCAGGATTGTTTCGGGAGTGGGCTGCCATGTCCTTCTGTCATTTTTTGTGGTGCTGGGGATCTAACCCAGGGTCTCAGAGTGTATTGTTGTTGTTGTTGTTAGGTGCCATTGAGTCTGTATCCGACTCATAGCAACCCTCTGTACAACAGGGGAAACACCATTGTCAGTGCTTCTCTGCTGTTCATAGGGTTTTCAGTGGCAGATTGATTTTTGGGAGGGGGTTGCCAGGTCCTTCTCCCAAGCCTACAGCTTCTGGTGTTCCCAGGCAGTCTCCTATCCAGGTAATAACCAGGCCCAACCCTGCTTAGCTTCCAAGATCTGACGGGATCGAATGCCACAGGGCTACAGCTGCAGGCTCAGAGTGCATAGTAGCACTCAAACTTAAGAGCTTAGAAAAGCAGTGTGACTCCAGCTGAGTTTTGGCTTTTAAGGAGTTATAACTAAATGGTACCACTATGTACCACACACTGTGGTGTTATCTGTGCATTTCTCTTTCAGTGTAAAAGGAAATCAGTATTTTCATTATTCATGCTTTAGATGAGGAAGCTAAGTCTTAATTTGACCAGCGTCACACAGCCAGTAAATGGCAAAACCAGGTTACATACACCTGCTTCTAGCCTCTGCCATTAAAGGTAACTTAGTACCTCCTCCGCTCAGCCAATTCCATATGTTACACTCTGTTATTTGAAATGCCTCACCCCTGGCTTCCAAAATCTGGATCAGTTAAGAGTGAGTTTGGCTTTTATATCCAAGAATCTGACAAAGCAGCTTTTACTAAGAAAGGCCAAATGGAAGTTCTTGGTCTGGGTAGTCCTGGGTTGGCTCCGTGGCTCTGCATTGTCATCAGAGCCCTACACTCCTTCCATCTTTATGTTTTACCAACTTCAGTGTCAGTGAATGATGGCTGACCTCAGGGGGTCTTGTTCTCACTTTAGGCAGGGAAAATGGGACAAAGTCTTCTCCTTCAGTAACTTTGTTATTCAGAAGGGAAAGCATCTCTGCGCACATTGGCACTTATATTGCATTGGTTAAAAATGGTATTATCCAGTAGTCCAGTAGAAGAGTGCATGCTCTGCATTCTGAGGGCCTGGATTCCATCTCTAGCATCACAAATAAATTGAAAGAAAGGAAAAGAGAGGAGAGGAGAAGAAAAAGGAAAAGAAAAGGAAAGAAAAGGAGAATGAAAGGAAGGAAAGAAAAGGAAAAAAATTGAAAGGAAGAGAAAAGAAAAGAAAAGGAAAGAAAAGAAGAGGGGAAGGGAAGGGAAAGGAAAGGAAAGAAAAGAAAAGGAAAGGAAAGAAAAGGACAGAAGAGAGGAAGAGAAGAGAAAAGAAAATACTAAGAACAGATGAGAACTTTCTTAACATGACAGTATACACCAGTACCTATCGTAAACTGAAAACCAGTATCCTCCTTTGTACAAAAATATGAGAAGGAATTCTATTACACTCAGAAACATGACAAGGATATCCACTATCACCAGGTATCAGAAAAGGTAATTAAAGGAGAAACAGAAATTAGACAGATGTGCTAGTTTTCTGCTTCTGTGACAAAATACCCAAGATAATCAACTTAAAGGAAGGAAAGGTTTATTTTGGGAGGGGTTGCATTGTTAAGCCTCAGTTTTGAGGTTTCAATCCATAGTTGGTTGGCTTTATTAATTTGGGGCCTGTGGTGAGGCAGAACATCATAACAGCGAGCACAGAGCAGAGCACAGTTGTTCACATGATGTTGGTAAGGAAGGAGAGGGAGGGAGGGAGAGAGAGAGAGAAAGAGAGAGGCAGGCCAGAGTCCCAATATCTTCTTCAAGGACACAGACCTCATGACCTAACATCTTCCACTAGGTTCCACCTCCAAAAGTTTCCATCACCTTCCAGTGGTACCATCAACTGGTGACCAAGTCTTCAACACATAGCCTTTGAGGGCCACTTAAGATCCAAACCATGCTGGGCACAGTGGCATGTGCCTGTGATTGCAGCCACTCAGGAGGCTGAGGCAGGAAGGTGGTGAGTTTGAGGCCAGCCTGGGCTCCACAGTGAGGCCCTATCTCAAACAGATATACATAAAGATCCAAACCATAGTAATATATGAAAACTGGAAATACAGAGATGGATGGTCATTCTATGTAAATGGTATTATTACATACTTTAAGTATAAGCAAATTTTTGCTTTATTTTAAATTTTTTATTTTTAATTAAAATATTATGTTTATACATATTTATGGGGGCACAGTATAATAATTTCATGCATATATGTAATGATAACACCAAGGTACTTAGCATTTCTATTTCCTCCAGACCATAAATATTATAGACTTTGTGGGCTGCTTAAGATCTTGGTAACTTGTCCTTCCTTTTAAAATAAGCCTTTTTTTTTTTTTTTTTTTTTTTTTTTTTTTTTTTTTTTTTTTTTTTTTTTTTTTTTTTTTTTTTTTTTTTTTTTTTTTTTTTTTTTTTGAGGTAAGGTCTTGCCATATAGCCTGAGCTGGCCTCCAACTCATGATCTCTGCCTCCTGAGTGCTGGGATTATAGGTGTGTGCCACCATGCCCAGTTAAATCCTTTCATTTATTAATTATGTATGTATGTATGTGTGTGTGTATTTATTGCAGTTCTGGGCATCAAACTGAGGGCCTCACACATACCAGGCAGGTGCTCTACCACTAAACTATATCTCCAGCCCTTAATCAATTCTTTTAAAATGCAAAAGTAATTTTTAGTTCTTGGCTGTACAAAATTCAGCCATGACTGGATATAGCCCATAGCTACAGTTTGCACCTCCCTGGTATACCCAGAAAAAAAGAGAATCAAATAAAACCATTATAAACTCTCAAACAGAATTCAATAAATTCCATATATATATATGAAAAATCAAACAGCACTCACATCTACAAACATAGCTAGTTAGAAGATATAAAGAGAGTAGAGATCCTATTTTAAAACAGCAACAAAAAATAAAATGCCTAAGAATAAACTTAATGAGAAATACACAGGATTTATAGTTTGAAATTTTAATGCTACTGAAGGACACAAAAGAAGGCTTAACAATGCAAAAGCACACCATGTTCTTAGATTCTCAGCATCATAAAGCTGTCAAAGATAGGGAATCTATAAATTTCAGTGACCCCAATAAAAATACCAAAAGGTATTTGGAGAACTAAATTAGCTGGTTCTAAAATTCATATGGAAAAATTACCAAGAATAGCCAGGAATTTGGGGGAAAATTAGAGTAACAAGGAAGGTTAAAACTACCATGAATAAAAACCTATTGTAAGTCCTCAGTAATCAAAACAATGTGAATAGAAAAATCACTGCAACCAAATGGAAAATTCAGAAGTAGATTTAAACATATGAGCAAATTTTGAATATTAAATTAATGATGTTGGATCAACCAGATGTTCTTCCAAAGAAACAATAATATAATCCCTATTTTATAAGTAACCCTGAAATAGATTCTGATCAATGAAAGATTTAAATCAAATCATAAAATTACTCATAGATGTGAGAAGGATTTTATAACCTCACATGAAAGTACGATGCAGAGCCCAGAGACATTAAAAAAGAGTAATGAGTTTTTACCTACAAAAACTTTTTACAACCTTTGCAAAGCAAAATAATAATTCTTCAGTAAAGTCAAAAAATAGACACCAAATTGGGGAAAATATTTGGAACTCATATGATAGCCAAATGTTATTTTTTAATATATAAATAGTATAAGTAAATAAGAGAAAAATCAACAATCTAAATGGACAAAGAAGAACAGTTTATAAAAAAGGAAACCCAAATACCTCTTGAACTTATGAAAAAGTTGCCAACCTCATTAGTAATAAAAGAAATGCAAAGCAAAGCTATAAAAAAACAGTCTTTTCATATATAAAGTTGGTAACAGTTTCTTTTCATAAAATTTGATAATCTACTGTATTAATGAGAATGTGGGAAAACAGGCGTTCACATGTTGTTGATAAACAATGTTGATAAAAATGCAAATTGACGTATTTTCTGTACAGTGTCATTTGCAAAACTATCAAATTTACGAAGGCAAGAACCCTTTGAGTCAACAACTTCATTTCTAGGAATCTCTTATGCAAATATGCTTGCCAATATGAATAACTGCTATTTACAGGAACATTAAAGTTTGATCCATTCATACAGAGGAATAAAATAGATCATCTATGAAAAAGTGTGGTGCAGAGCTGGGTGCAGAGCTGGGTGCAGTGGCAGACACCTGAAAGCTGAGACTGAAGAATTGCTTCAGCCAGGGGTTCAAAGCCTGCCTGGGCAACACAGGGAGACCCTGTCTCAAAAAAGGAAAGAAAATGAGAAAAAAATGTGTAGCAGGTGTTTTTTCTGACACGGAAAAATTGCTAAGATACATTGTCAAATGAAAAAAGTGATATGTAAAACAATGTATATAATATGCTACTGCTTGTATAAAATATATTGTATATTTGTGGATGGTGTATGTGTGTGTGTGTGTGTATCAAGAAGCTGGTAGCTGTGGTAGCCTCCAAAGAAAGGAGCCAGGTAAATGGGGAAGAGGGAGGGAAGAGAAACTTTCTTTTCACTAAATTCCTAATTTCTGGTATCCTATACATATGTTGTTGTTGTTAGGTGCTGTTGAGTCTGGCTAGACGCATAACAACCCTATGTGCAACAGAAGGAAACACTTCCCAACACTGTGCCATGCCCAGCACTATGTCAGTGCTTCTCTGCCATTCATAGGGTTTTCAATGGTGGATTGTTTTGAGATTATATCCGGAGTGGGCTACCAGGTCCTTCTCCCATTTATGCAGTGCTGGGAATCAAACCCAGGGCCTCAGAGAGTGCACAGCACCCCTCTACCAACTGAATTAAACCCCACCCCTCTATACATATGGAACCTATTAAAAATTAAGTAATACATATTCATTGTAGAGAATCTAAAAACAGTAAGGAAGAAAAAATGCATAATCTCAGCACTAAAGATAACAACATTTTGGTGATTGCTTTCCAGTGATTACTTTTTTTTCTGAACATATCACTTTTATTGGTTGGTGTGTTAAGATCAGGCCATGTATGGTTTTGCATCTTAACTGTTTCTTCTAACATTATATGGTGAGCATTTTCCAGTTTTCCATTTTAAGATGTACTCTTCTGATACAGTTTTCTAGTTTTTTCCTGGTTCAGAACAGGGGCCGGGTTGATTCCTGCCCTATACTTTGCGTGACAGAGGCAGTACCTTCTCAGGAAGAATCATTTCCGCACAAAGCCATTAGCACTCAGGCTCTCCCACCCAAGCTCACTGAGGGTAGGAGCTGGAGAAATTCTGGCCCTCTCCTATGTTAAGCTGGAGAGGAAATAGATGGAGCTGACCACATATTTCCCAAGTCAGGGAGCTGGAGGAAAACATCAGTCACCACTCAGGAAAGTGTATGAACCTCCCCAAACTCTGTTGGTGAGGAGAAGGAATGAGGAGCAGGGACCTCAACAGGTTTAGGAAGCCAGAGCCAAGGCTACTAGAACAAAGCCCAGGTCCTTTACTATGCCACAGAGACAGGTTTGTTATCAGCGAGAGCTCTTATAGCCCACAGAGTAGGTTTAATGTACATTTGGTGAGCACCTGCTATGACAAGGAATTGATAATGAATGAGATAAAAGCTCTTCCCTCCTGGCCTCATCTGGCAGAAGAGCTCACTGGGAGCAATGACAATGCTATGCTTCGGATGCTACACAAAAGGGCGCACAAGCCAGATGATCCCAGCAGCTTGGGAGGCTGAGGCAGGAGGATTGTGAGTTTGAGGCCAGAGGCAGCCTGGGTAACTTAGTAAGACCCTGTCTCAAAACAAAAAATAAAGAAGGGAGGTTGCAGGTGTAGCTCAGTGGTGGACCACTTGCCCACCATCCTGAGGCCCTCCCTGGGTTCAACCTGCAGCACTGAAAAAACAATCAGCAAGAGGTAGCACAGGATAGTAAGTCTGGGGCTGTGTGTGTGTGTGTGCGTGTGGTACTGGGGGTTGAACCCAGGGCCTCGTGCTTGCATGTTCTGCAAGTGCTGGACCACTGAGCTGCACCTCCAGCCCATTTTTTTACTTTTTTTTTTTTGAGACAGGGTCTCACTAAGTTACACAGACTGCCTCTGGTCTCAAACTTGCAATCCTCCTGCCTCTGCCTCCCAAGCCACTGGGATTAAAGGCATGCACTACCTCGCCTGGCTTAAGTCTGGGGTTTTGAAGTTAAACAGCTGGTATTCTAAACTGTGCAAGTTAGTGAGACCCTGTCTCAAAAGGAAAATTTTCTTAAAGTGGGGGCTGGGAGTACAGCTCAGTGGTAGTATACTTGCCTAGGCATTCTTCAGCTTGCAGCTGCAGCGTGAGTCTGTCTCCATCACCATCTGCCATTCTCCCCTCATGGGCTCTCTGTCTCTGTCCCTTTTCCTCTTCTTAGCCAACTATCAGCCACATTAGATTAAGAGCCGTCCTATACTACTATGTTGTTGTTAGGAGATGTCGAGTCATGTCCGACTCACAGCAACCCTCATGGGGTTTTCAGTAGCTGATTGTTTCAGGATTGCCTTGAGAGTGGATTGCCACATCCTTCTGTCATTTTTGTGGTGCTGGGAATTGAACACGGAACCTCTACCAACTGAGCTAAAACCCAGCCCTTATACTAGCATGGACTCATCTTAATGAACTCCATCTGCAGGACCCTAATTTCCAAATACGGTCACATTCTGAGACACTGGGGGTTAGGGCTTCAACATCCTTTTTTTGGGAAACTTGATTCAACCCACAGGGCTTGCTTAGTATGCATTTGGTGAATGGATTAGTGGGTGAATGAGTGGGAATGGAGGAACTTGACTACAAATGGGAGGTGCAGGCACTTAAAAACACATCCCACTGGTATAGAGCTTCTAATTGACAGAGGTTTCTTTGCATTAATCATTTTCATTCTTTGGCAGTGGGAATTGCTGAAAAGTAAGCCATTTCTGCCTTTACCCATTAAAATTAAGTCCACATTCTCCACCTTCTTTAGCTGCACATTTTCATCTGCACCGCAGATCATGTACTTCAGTTCACCTAATCTCACTACAACCCTGTGGTGCAAGAAATAGTATTATCCCAATTTCATGGACAAGGAAACCAAGGTGCAGAAAGGTCACGTGGAAAGCCCTCTTAATAGGGCCAAAACCGGAATACTAACCAGCCCAGAACTTTGGCTTCAAAAGGCATTTTTCTTCTCAATAAAAATAAAAATAAAAGATAAAAATAAAAAACCCTTTTTCATTGCACTCACAATACACGAACATGTGTTCACCACAGTTTTTTTTTCAAGTAACACAGAATTACATAAAGCAAAATGGTGCAAACTCTCTTCACCATCCTCAACCCACTCCCAGACCTAATTCCCTCATCAAAGTTAATCTTGCTAGCAACCTCCTTTTCCTCCTTGGCATTTTCACCCCTCTATGTTTTCTTTCAAATATACATATTTACGCCTATGGGGGGGCTTGTTTTCTATTTACATAAGGCGATCACACTCTTCATGCTATTCAGATACTGACATTTTTCACTTAGCAACATCCTGGAGATTGTTTTCATGTGTCGCCTAAATTGGTATTCATCCTGAATGTACCAAGGGAATAGCAGGACTAGTATCTGTCTCCACTGGTCAGGTGTCTGTCCTGGTTCCTGGTTAGCACGCACATTCTAGCTGGATTATATATTTTTTGTTGTTAGGATTTTTTTTTTCTGGTGCTGGGGATGGAACCCAGGACTCATGAATGCTAAACTCCTGCTCTACCACTGGGGACACCCTCAGCCCCAGGGTTATTTTGAACACTAACTTATGTCAATATGTACAGGCTGTCTTATTTATTTGAATCGCTGTATGGTGTTTTGGAGTAGAAACTGCCACTTGGGGGTAATCATCTACTACCAGTGCATATTTAGGTTTTTTCCATTTATCACTATTCCAAAAAGGGTGACCCCCAGCATCCTGTCACGTTAGAACCTGAGACACTCTCTGTACAGCCAGCTGCCCGGTAGACACCTGTGATCCCTTCCTGCCCTGCGGTGGGACCCCTTGAAGGAGGCCCAGCTCTTAAGACCTCAGCACCCACTGGAATCTTTATAGATACATATCTAGGACCGTGGCTGCCCTTAGGGGATTCTGGACACACTGTGTGTTGCCCCTAGAAAATCCAATCTAACTGAACTAGGGTGGGCCCTGGCCACAGAGATGATTTTTTTTAACCCCTATAAATAGTTAAGGGCTAGGGTTCAGCTCAGTTGGTAGAGTGCTTATTCTGCATCCTCCGAGGCCCCGCAAGTTTGCTCCCCAGCACCACAAAAAATGGGAGAAGGACCTGGCAGCCCACTTTTAAAACAATCAGCCATTGAAAACCCTATGAATAGCAGAGAAGCACTGACATAGTGCTGAGCATGGCACAGTGTTGGACCCGACTCAACAGCATCTAACAACAACAACAACATGGATAGATAAACATACACTCAAGGTTAAAAACCAATGACAAAGGAAGTCTGAGACTTTTTCAAGTATCTACCAAAAGACTTGAGACCTGAAAGGGAAAAAGTATTAATAAAAAGAAATGCAAAGGAAAAACAAATGGAGCATGAGGTAAAGAAACTGCATCCTGCAGATGCTGAGACCAGCCCTATCTCTAGGCTCCCAAAGGCCCCAGCCCCACTTTGTGTCCACATGACCTCAGCAACTCCGTGCCTATCTTTTGACAAATTCATTCTCTCCATCAAGGCCCAACTCTAACCCAGAAATGCCCAGAAATGCCCAGCCTTTGTGAGGACAATGTCAGGGGACTTTTAGTGCAGTAGTACCATTCTGTATGATGCATATGATGGTGGAATCATGACATCACACATCTGGTAAAACTCTTACCAACGCAGTGAATGCTAATGCAAACAGTGGGCTTTAGTAACTAAGAATGTAACCATTTCGGATCATTAATTGCAACAAGTGTATCACACTAATGCAAGCTATTAATGACAAGGCAAACTGGAGCATATGGACTTCTCTGTACTCCGTTCAACTTTTCCATAAAGTAGAACTGCTCTGAAAAATAAAATATACTCATTAGAAAAAGACCTCCACATGTAAGACCTCCCTCCCACTTCCCTCAGCCTCCTCAAGAAACCAGTTAGATCTTTCAGATTTTTTTTTGATTGAGAGATAGCAAGATGACCAAGACCCTGTAAATGCCTTAAAGCTTTTTAAATGAAATAAATAAACAAGCAAACAAAGATGTATGTGTCCTGACACTATCCCTTCCATACTCAAGCCCTCTAAATCCCACATCCATAGACAATGCTTGCTCTGCTGACACTTGTGAGGTCGTATTTGCTGGCCCTCCTCCAAGTTTTCCCAGGCTCTGCAAGGGTTAAGGACTTCCTCTCCAAGTGGTAGGAAGCCCTGCATTACCTTTTCCCTCACATTTCCGGCCCAAGAAGTCTTTTTCAGCTGAGGTTAATCTGATTAGAGTTGAGGTGCTAATAAGTTCAATGAATGCCATTAAAGAACACCAGATAAAATCTGCATGTAAACCTGGGCTCTGCAAGGCCAGAGGCTGGAATCCCAAGCATCTGCTAGGGCCTAGGAGCTGGGGGGAGGGGGCTCTCCTCAAACCTTTAGGAAGCCTCCAGTGTTCACCTATAATCCTACCACCTCCCCCCCCCCAACCCCCCACCCACCTACCCCCTGCCTTTTCTTTAGCATAGTAGCTGACAGTTTGTAATGCCATTTAATAGTGACTTTTTTCAGTGCTACTGTGTCAGATACAGGGTTCTGGGCTTCACATAGAGTATCTCACTTTACTTCTGTGTTGTTTTTAGGTGCATTAGGGTCTCCACTTTGCAGATGAGTTACTTAAGATTGAGTAAGTTAAGTGAATTAATCAAGGGGGTGAAATTCAAATCTAGTTTGAATACTGCTTTAATCCCTTCCCTTTCTAATCTATTTCTCTTCAATCATTGTTGTTGTTGTTGTTGTTGTTGTTGTTGTTGTTAGGTGCCTGGAGTCCGTCTGACCATAGCAATCCTCATAGAGTTCTCAATGGTTGATTGTTTCAAGTGGACTGCCACATCCTTCTCCCATTTTTTCAGTGCTGGGGATCAAATCTGGGTCCTGAGAGTCCAGAGCAGCACTCTGCCAACTGAGCTAAACCCTAGTCCTCTCCAACCATAAGTAGAGTTTATATGATGTAGAATTTTTATCACTGCTGGTGATGGCAATGGATAGGACCCTGGAATGCATGCAACCTTCCCTCTTCAAGATTGTACCTTCCTCCTCTCCCTACCTCTCCTTCCTCCTCACTGGCATAGCTAAAATCACCAGCCCAGCTGCCTCTGCCTTCAAGTCAGCTTTGATGCAGACAGCATTAGTTCTCAAGCAGCAGTAGATAGAGCCATCCCATCATTGGCCCAGGTGTTGGAGCCTGGTGCTCCAGAGATCAGGACGATAAGCATAACTTACAGGCACTTCCTGTGTACTCTCAGAGTGCCTGCAAGAGTCCTGGGTCTGGGGTACCAGATGTGATGAAGATGAGGTCCTTGCCCTCAGCCCAACAGGAGAGTAAGAAGGACTGGTGAGAAAGAGAGTGGAGAGTTGAGGTTAGGGGCAAGTGGGCAGGTGATTTATTTTGGAAGGACCCCTTAAGGGATTCTGATACTGTGTTCACATTATTGAGAATGACTTTGATGAAGTATATTCCAATCTAGCCCAATCAGCTATTCCACAGACATGGCCATTAGACTTAATAATGCTCATGAATGATTACATATCCATTCTGCCCGTTATTTATTAATATTTTTTGACAAATATATGATGATTGGGTCCCCCTTTACAGCATGGTGCTGTTCCAAGCTCTGGGGAGGGGAACAAGACAGGTGAAGCCCCTGCCTTCAAGAAGCTGGCCTTCCAGCTCCATCAAACCTTGATCCATTATACCTTGATCCTTGATTCCAGTTGGACCATCAAACACTGATAATTAAGTAGACACATAATATAATATCAAGTGACATTTAGCACGAGGAAGAAAAAGAAAGTGGTATAAGGGAAAGATAAGAACATTACATGAGAAAAGCAATTTGATATAGGGAACCTGAGCTCCACCAGCAACACCAGCCCACCTGGAAAAGCACAAGCTGTATCATCAGAAAATAAGTTAAACAGTGAAAACAGGTCACCGAAGAAACGAAGCTGTCACACATGATATGCAGGCATCGTGTGGGCTGTTGCTTAAGGGTTTGACATCAACCCTGGCTCAGATCCTGCTTTTCTCATTTGCTAACTGTGAGACTGCCTGCAGCCTTACCACTGTGGCATCCGATCCCATCAGATCTCAGAAGCTAAACAGAGTTGGGCCTGGTTAGTTCTTGGATGGGAGACCACCTGGGAATACCAGGTGCTGTAGGCTTGGGAGACAGACCTGGCAACCCACTCCCAAAAATCAATTGGCCGCTGAAAACCCTATGAATAGTAGAGAAACACTGACAATAGTGTTTAACCTGTTGTATGTAGGGTCGCTATGAATTGGATACCGACTTGATGGCACCTAACAACAGCAACAACTGTTAGACTACAGGTTAGTTACCTATTCTTCTCAATTTTCACTTAGAAACTGGAGAGAGTAATACCTATCTTAAGATGTATTCATAAGTCATGAGAGTTAAAAACAGGTGATACTTGTGAAGTACTTGAAACAATGCCTGGCATTCAGTATGTGACAACTGTGACCTTACATCACTAAAGTACAGGGACACTGAGAAATGCATTGACAGGTGCTGCTTGTTGTGTGAACATCAGAGTGTAGTATGCTATCCTTAATGAGGTAGGCCCATCACTCCATGGGGCCCCTTGATAGAATCAGGAGACGTAGTGAACCGGAACTGAATGAGGTTGCAGAATTTTTCTTTTTCTTTTTCTTTTCTTTTTTTGGTACCCAGGGATTGAACCCAGGGCCTCACTCATGCTTTGCAAGCACTCTACCACTGAGCTGCACCTCCATCCCAGTTTTAAAATTTTTTTATTTTGAGACAGAGTCTCACTAGGTTACACAGGCTGCCTCTGGCCTTGAACCTGCGATCCTCCTGTCTCCGCCCCCAGAGTCACTGAGATTATAGGCATCCGGCATTGTGCCCAGCCTTGTAATGAATTTTTTAAGTGGATTTGTACTCTTAAATAATGATTAAACATACTAGATAGTAAACACATAAACCAGTTACACAGTCGTTTGTTAGCATTATCAAGTTTTATGCACTGTACATAATTATGTGGGCTGTGTCTTCACCACACTGGTCAAGTAGTATGGTTGTTTACCCCAGTACCCCCCTCCCCCACATATGAGTAATGCCCTATACTACAGTGTTACAAAGTCACTAGACAACAGGGATTTTTTCGGATCCATTAAAATTTGGTGGGACCATCACCATATATTCCATCTTTTGATGACTGAAGTGTCTTTACATGGCAGATTGTTGTTGTTGTTGTTGTTGTTAGGGGCCATCAAGTCAGGTCCAACTCATAGTGACCCTACATACAACAGAACGAAACATTCCCCAACACTGTGCCATGCCCGGCACTATGTCAGTGCTTCTCTGCTATTCACAGGGTTTTCAATGGCTGATTGTTTTGGAATTATTTGGGGAGTGGACTGCTATGTCCTTCTCCTATTTTTGCAGTGCTAAGGATTGAACCCAGGGCCTTAGAGAACACACAGCAAGCACTCTACCAACAGAGCCAAACCCTAGTCCTGCATGGCAGATTACTGTATTATTATTAATTTTTTGTTACCAAGAACTGAGATGATCCAAAACTGTCTCCCAGTTTTAATTGTTATCAATAGAAAGCATAATAATATGAACTTGAAATACTTTATTTTTACATATGTTATTTTTTACATATGTTGCCTTACTCAAGCCTCATATTATTTGGGGACGTTTACCTAGGAGCAATCTTACTTTTTCAAATAAGAAAACTGAAACAGCTGGGCGTGGTTGCACACACCGGTAACCCAGGTGACTCGGGAGGTAGAGACCAGAGGCAGCCTGTGCAATTTAGTGAGACCTTGTCTGAACTTAAAAAATAAAAAAGAGGCTGGGGGTACAGCCCAATGGTAGAGCACTTGCAAAGTGTATGCAAAGGCCATCTGAGTTCAAGCCTCCCAGTACTACAAAAAGAAAAAGAAAAAAAAAAGAAAAAAAGGAAAGGAAGGAAGGAAAAAGGAAGAAAGGAAGGAAGGAAGGAAGGAAAAGAAAGAAAGAAGAAAAGGAAAGAAAGAAAGGTAGGAAGGAAGGGAGAAAAAATTGAAACTAAGTAATGTCCTGAATGTGCTACAGCCTGCTTTTCAATCCTCAGATTCTTCCTATCTCTCCAGGAAAATGCCCAGGGTCCCTGTCTCCCAAGGCCTGCATGTACCCATCCAGCCCATGTCCCAAGCCATTCCACCCTCCCCCAGGCTGGGGAACATGTCCTACTATAGCCGACTTCCGTTCCTGGAACATATCCTCCTTCCTCTCCTCAAGGGTCTCTGTCCAGGCTGGTTTCTCCTCCAAACACTGCTGCTACCCCCACCCCAGCACCTCATCACCTTGACCAGTTACCTCCTCCTCAGCCTTGGTACTTCACTAGCTCCTCACTCTCACCCACCTGGGTCAGGTTTCCATGGAAACACTGTATCCATTGGCAGTTAGATTCATTTCTAAGCAATAAAGATTCTTTCCCAAACAGTAGCTTAAATAAAATGGGAGGGGAGCACTTGCTGTTGGGGAGGTCTTCTCTTGTGAAACAAGCAGCCAGAGGTGGGCTGCTGAGGCTGGTCTGAGCCCTCCAGTGTACCTCGGTGGAGAGGACCCTGCTTTGGGCTCTCTGCTGGCCTGCCTGAGCTCTGGCCACCCCAGAACATTCTCTGCCTGTTATGAGCTTTCCTAAAAGTCCCATTGCAGAAGTTTTATCATGTTAGAGCGGCCCCAGATTAGCTAGACCCTATCTGTCTTCAGTGGAACCTAGGAAATATAGCTTTCTGTGTGGCCTTGTCATTCTCCCTAACCAAATAGGCATTTGATGAGCAGAGAAGATGGAAGCCTAGATGTTGAGGGAGCCATCAGCAGCCTTTGGTGCCTATATCCCCATAGACCTGTTCACCTTCCTTCATAGCCCGTCCTCAAATTGGAAGTTACACATTCATTAGACTCAATGTTTGAATGTTCTATTAATGTCTCCCTCCCTGGTGGACTATAAACTACATAAATGGTTTTGTTCATTAATGAATTTCCAATGCCTGGCATAGCTCCTGACCCGTTGGAGGTTCTCTGTAGATACTAGTAGAATGAATGAAAGAACAGATGTATGAATGGATGAAGAGCAAACACTAAACCATATGGAAGCAGTTTCTTCTTCAAGGCATTTCCAGCTTATCCAATTTCCAGTGACTTTGTAGGGATGAGGATAAGGTAACAACTATATATTCCATATATTCAAGATCTACAGCCTCTTGCCTAGCCTGTGTGAGGATCTATGACAGCTTTCTAGCCTACATCTGCATTATGATTTAAATATAAAATTTCTCCCAAGACTCATGTTTGAACACTTGTTCCCCAGTTGTTTTTTGAGGTTGTGGAACTTTGGGAGGTGGGACCTTAGCTGTCTGAAATTGCTTACTAGGGGTGGCCTTTTGAAGATTACTTGGACCCTAGTTCTGGTCTCCCTCTCTGTTCCTGGTCTGCCATGATGTGAAGCACTCTCCTCTGCCCCATGCTCCTGCCTCTGTTCCACCACGCCTTCCCCACCACTATGGACTGAGATCCTCTGAGACGATGAGCTAAAATAAACCTTTCTCCCCCCTTAAATTGTCTATGTTAGGTATTTTGGTCACAGCGATGGAAAAGCTAACTAATGCAATCTGGGTTAGAGTTCTTACCTGAAATTCCAAGGATGAGGTCCTGGTGTCACTCTTTACCTATTCATCTTACTGGTGTTCAATAAATGTTTCTTGTACATGAGTATTTGTTGGCCGTGCTGCTGTTAGGTCCTGCTGAATCGAGTCTGACTCATAGTGACCCTATGGACAATAGAAGCAAACACTCCCCAACACTGTGCCCAGGACTACATCAGTGCTTCTCCACTATTCATAGAGTTTTCAGTGGCTAATTGTTTTGGAATTGTTTCAGAAGTAGGCTGCCAGGTCCTTCTCCCATTTTTGCAGTTCTGGGGATTACACCCAGGGCCTCAGAGCTCACAGAGCAGCACTATATCAACTGAGCTAAAACCCAGCCCACTTATTGGTCCTAAATGAATTACTAGCACATATATAATAACAACTTGTTGAGAAACATGATGTAAGCAACTTCAATTGATACTGCTATAATTATCATTATTTACTATGTATAATATTTTAGGTATATTACATACATTATTTTCAATCCTCCCCAGAAAATATGCAAAAAAATATTTAAAGAAGCAGTCATTTACACAAAGGTACACACACATCTTCTTAAGTGGTGGAGGCAAGACCTGACCTCAGTACTGGCTACCTTGACCAAAGACTGTTCTTCTACTACCATGCTGGCTTTTAACTTTGTAGAATATGCTATCCATGCACCTGTGGGTCAGTACTGCCCTTTCTACTATGGAAGTCAAATGAAATCGATATTTTTGTTATCAACCCAGCTTACATTATCACATATTCTGGACCCGTAGGCAAGCAACTATTTGCAAGAATATAGACCATTCAATAGGAGTAGGGACAGCAAGGATCCTCTCCTCTGAAAATAGATAGGAAGCAAGCAGAGGGTATTCAGTACATTTTCACCAGGGAGTCATCCTTAGAGCAGTAGGTCTGCTTAAAAGAGACAAGCCAATCAGGGTGCACGCCCAGATCCCAGCAACTCAGGAGGTGAAAGCAAGAAGATCACAGGTTTGAGACCACAGGCAGTCTGCATAATTTGGCAAGACCCTGTCTCAAAAAGTAAAAAAAAAAAAAAAATTAAAAATGGGCTGGGGGTGTAGCTCAGTGGTACAACACTTGCAAAGCATGCAAATGCAAAACCTTGGGTTCAATCTCTAGTACCAAAAAAAGAAAGAAAGAAAGAAAGAAAGAAAGAAAGAAAGAAAGAAAGAAAGAAAGAAAGAAAGAGAAAGGAAAGGAAAGGAAAGAAAAGAAAAGAAGGAAGGAAACACGTCAAGATAAAAAGGACTTGTAATCCTCTTTGCAAATGGTGTTCTCTGAGCATTCTTTTACCCAAGGATCAGAGACCCATCTGTCATGTGACATTGTTTAGTTGATACCTCACCTGTCTGGTGAATCTCCCAGGGTTGAAACTCCTAGAAGGGCTCTCCTGCCACCTCATACCCCTTAAATCACTGCAGGAGGGCACAGATTGGTGTTAGTGTGGGACAGGGGATGTGTAGAAGGGAGGGCGGGGAGAGGGGGCTGCAAGATTCCACAGTGAACCTAATACATGGTTATCCATCACTCTCTGTCCTTTCTGACTCTAGGATGTTTACAAAACCCTCCCCCTAGTATTCTTTGGGCTGCCTCAGACCGCCTTTGCTCTTTCTCTAAAAGGAGACACTGTTTTTATTAGAGCAAAATTTAAAAACCTTAAGTTGGCTCCTAAGCAGGGCACACCCAACGGTCGGCCCAGTGGAGACACAATTATTGCCATGTGAATCTGATGCCCACATGGAGTAGGTGCATTCTCAAAGGCATTAGTCCTCTCCCCTGCCACTGTTTATATGAGTTTATCTCATAGAAATAAGTGTGGAGGGAGAATGCAAGAGTTGAGCAATCTCCTGGAGTGAAAGCCACCAATTCAATGCACAAAGGGGTGACAACTAAGACAGATGAGAGACACAGATTCTAAGTCACTTCACATGATCTGCATAGCCCAGTCACTTGAGGGCCTGGCTAGGGAATGCCTCAGGGGAAATGTCCTCCTCTCCTCCCCGATCTTCTTCATGAGTGAGAGTTGATGGGACCTCTGCACTGAGTAGCAACCAAGCCCGAGAGCCATGCCCTACGGCATGGTGCCCCTTCCCATAAATTCTACCTGCTCACTCCAAGGTTCCATGGCCCAAGTAAGCCAACTGGTCCACCCCAAGTTACCACCTTAGCAGATCTGAGCATAAATGCAATTTTGATTCTGCCCTGCCCTTAGTACCAACCTCCAATCCACTCATCATCCTCATTCCACCCCTCACAAGGAGAGTGCATGCCCAGGGAATGCATATTTATTTATTTATTTATTTACTTGTAGTACTTGGGAGTTTAACCCAGGGCCTCACTTATGCTAGACAAGAGCTCTCCTACTGAACTGCCTTCTCTAGTCCCTTTTATCTTATTATTATTATTTCTTTTATCTTGAGACAGGGTCATGTGAAGTTACCTAGGTGGTCCCTGGCCTCAAACTTGCAATCCTCCTGCCCCAGTGTCTTTAGTTGCTGGGATTACAGATATGCGATACTGTGCCCATTTACATGTATATTAGAATGACTCTGGAGAAAGGAGATGAAGTTAGATCCCTGCCTACCCCCACCCTGAGAAAGAAAACAAACCAAAAAACAAAGAAAAAACTTGTAAATATTCCAAAAGCTCTTCATCCCCTATCAGGGGCACAAATACATCTCTACTGTCCAGAATTATAAATCAGTGTTTGGAAAATAAGACCATCGGGCATATGTTTATTGGAAGGAACTGTGTCATAAGCCTTTTTAACATCATGAGCCTGTCTTTCCTAGTACATCGTGACTCTGGGTGGCTGGAGATGTGGGTAACTGGGAGTTCCTGGTGGCGACAATCCTGGGTTCTACCCTGTGTCCCCACCCAGCCATTCTCCTGCAGTGGATGGGGAGGCAGCAGGTCCCAGGATCAATCAAGCATCGCTCATGGATTTACTTTCAGCAGGAGCCTGAGCTGGAAGGACCCAAGAAGTATTTAGCCCCCCGAGTGTTCTACTTGCTGCTCAGACCTTTCTGGATTTCAACAGTAATGTACCCATAATTCATGAGTGTCTGATTCATTGAAAATAGCTCAGCAATCTCTGGTTTAGGAAGCTCCTGGCATACTGAGGTCAAAAGTGGGAAGAGCAATATGATGGCCAAGATGGCCTTCTTTCCTGGTCTTTGGAGCCCATCTACTCTCAGCTCCAACTCTGGCCAGAAGCCAATGAGGCACAAGGCCCTCAAATAGAAGGGAGGGGAGTGCAGACAGCATTTGGAAGTGCAGTTCACCCTGCCCAATACCCCATGATTCTCCGTGTTTCACAGATGAGGAAGTCATCTGCCTTACAGTGGGTAAGTGAGAAGACAGAGCTTTGAAACAGGGTCTGCCGCCCAGTCCCCTGTCCTGTCCCTCGCCTCAGGAAGCAGGTTGTTCCGCCCCAGGGATGCCAGCCAGTGGCTTCTGCTTCATGTGACTTCTTGCCTCAGTTTCCCCATGTGGAAGCTCCACACTAGCAGGAATCTGGAAGGTCTTCTCCTGGCACCCCAGCAAATCAGTTCTGCTTTATCCTATAGCACTGACAATGGAAGCTGGCATATCCTGAACCCGTCATCCCAGGGTTTGGGGACTAAGTGGTGAAGTTGAGATGCACAGTGGACAGTTTTGCCACGACCACTCCCCAGAGCCACAGGGCTCTGTAACCCTGCGGCCACATCCTGCCAGACCTCAGGTCCCCTGGTTTCCAAGCCTCCTTCTTACTCTGAAGTTGTAAGGGTAAGTTGACCCAGGCACTCTGGTGCCAGAGATGACCAGGGGACAGGACTAGGGGTAAACCCAGAGGATTCCAATTAGAGACAAGCATTTCCCGGCAAGATGCTGAACTCAGCAGTCTGGAGGCAGAGTTTACAGAAACTCTTTCCTAGGAAACACATAGTCCTCACTCTAGTTAGGAAAAGTCTAAGAGGACAAACTAAAAGCTGTCATCTGGAAAGACTGTGGATGCACATTTCACGAAGTAAGGAAGGACAGAGGCGGACTTCAACTGGCGCACCCGACCTGCCTCCTTCGCAGAGTTGGCAGGATCGAGGCCAAGAACATCTTTGAAAGTGAATGTCAGCCCTTGGTGCCAAGGCAAGACCCAGGGATTGTTTTGTTTTGTTTTGTTTTGTTTTCCCAGTACTAGGGGAAACTCAAAGCCTTGTTTTGCATGTTTTGCAAATGCTCTGCCACTGAGCTGCACACCAGCCCTTTTAAAACATTTTATCTTTGCATAGTATCTTGGTAAGTTACTCAAGCTTCCTCTGGCCTCAAACTTGCAATCCTCCTGCCTCAGTCTCTGGAGTCCCTGGGATTACAGGTGTGCACCACTGGGTCTGGTAGCTGACAAGGTCCTAAAGATGTCACTCCTCTCTCAGCCTTCATCTACCATTCTTCCCGCTGTCTTTTGTATCTTCTAAGCACGATGACTTTTCAAGTCCTCACTGTCACCAACCAAGCTGATCGCTGCTTCAGGGCCTTTTTCCTCAGTACACACACATCTGTATCTGACCACTGTATCACACCTGGGACATTGACCTTGTAACTTCATCAGTGTATTAGTCAGCTTGTGTGTTGCTGTGGCAAAATCCTTTACAGAAACAAATTATGGGAGAAAAGATTTATTAGAGCTCACAGTTTGGAGGATTTCAGTCCATAGCATCAAAAAGGAATGGTGGCAGGGCAGGCATGTTGGTGGAATAGGTGACAGAGCCTGTGGTAGACAACCTCACATCACGGCAGATCAGGAGCAGAGAAGGCTCCCAGAACTGGGGGGCCCCAGTGACCTACTCTACAAAACTAGGTCCCATCTCCCAGTGTTCTATTGCCTCCCAGGACAGCCCCACCAGCTGGGGAAAAACCATCCCAACATACAAGCTTTGGGGAACATTTTAAGTTGAAACCATAATAGCTAGATCACTCCTGGCTCCTTCCGCTTGAGTTTTCGCAGAGATCACCTGCTTGCAGGGGGACAGTCAAGGGGCAGAAGTGGTGGCAGGACCTGCAGAGAATTTTAAACATTAATGAGACTGAAGCCGGGCTGCCTTTTGTTATTGTCAGGCGCCTGCAGTTCTAAATACAGTCAGCGACAAAATACTACCCCATCCTCCAAGAGCAGATCGTATATTGGTCTAAGTCTAAAATAGTTGCTACCACTGCTATTTACTGATTTTAATTATATTTCTCTAAACAAGTTTTAATTATACATGTAATTACTTTTTTATTACTTGCTGTTAATAAAACTGCATTCTATATGGCAGTTAATGTGGAGAGTTTCCATTTATGAGGCCCTGTTCACAGCCACCTACCCCATCCCTGAAGACTTGGTTAGCTGAAGCCCTGTGCTTCCCAAGTAGGCTCCTTGGAATATTGGAGCTTTCCTTCAGGCACAGCCCTGTTCTCTCCACTCTGCCATTTAAATGGTTGGTTTGAAATAAGCAGCCATAGCACAGATTGTAAAGGTAAAGAAATAGAATCTGAGTGACTTCCATTCTGTTATCTTCTGTGAGGATAGAGTTTTTAATCTGTGTTTAAAATCTAAGTCAGTGAAACTGTGTACGCTGTAAAGTATAATGTTTTTTTCAATAATACTTCATTCAGGTTCCAGTATGAAGTGTTTCACTAAATTTGGAAAATATCTTTAATGTTATTATTTAGCTGGGTGTAATGTTGTTGTTGTTGTTGTTGTTAGGTGCCGTTGAGTCGGTATCTGACTATAGCGACCCTCATAGAGTTTTCAATGGCTGACTATTTTGGGATTGCCTTGGGAGTGGATTGCCAGGCCCTTCTCCCGTTTTTGCAGTGCTGGGAATTGAACTCGGGACCTCAGAGACTGCAGCGCAGCGCTCTACCCACTGAGCTAAATCCCAGCCCGGGTGTAATGTGGCTGGCCAATAATCCCAGTGACTCAGATAGCTGAAGCAGGAGGATTGCAAATTCAAGCCAGAGGCAGCCTGTGCAATTTAGCGAGTCCGTGTCTTAAAATAAAAAATAAAAAATGGGTTGAGGGTGAAACTCAGTGGTAAAGCATTTGCCTTACATGTACAAGGCCCTGGGCTCAATACCCTAGAACTGAAAAAAAAAAAGTTTATTCTTTTGAAATTGCTATTTTGAAATTAAACAATGAAATAAGAAAATGATTATTAGATGATTATTAAAAAATAATTTTGAGATATTGAGGGATGTAGTAAAAATGAATGACTCTACCTATCAAATACACAAAGTACACTAAAGATTTAGTGCACCACTAAATCAGACACCATGGGTTGGGGTGCAGCTCAGTGGTAAGGTGCTTGTCTAGCACGTGCCAGGTCCTGGGTCCAACCCCAGGAACACACACACACACACACACACACACACACACACACACACACACCCTGTAATTCCAATGATGGACATTTCCCCCATGTTCCAAGGCCTCGTGCACTCTCTGTAAGCTCTGTACCACAGTGCTACTCCTCCAGCCCTCCAATGGTGGAGGTATTTTACTCTCAAGCTCTATGCCCTGCTACGTTATTATTGCTACCTTTGTTGGATGGTTTTAGATAGAGTCCCACTGGGGAGGAAGGTGATGATGGAGGTGACCCAGGACACCTCACTTGAGCACCTTCAGCACACACTCTTATGGCAGAAAGTTGCACTTGACTCTGGAGAAGATTCCAGGCCTAAGGAAGCTCAAATTCCCCTACTTATTCCCAAACAGAAAAACAACAACAGATGAAGGTTAACTGTCTTGGCCTTTAAATGGCTACAATTATACTATCATTTGCAAAGCACACCTATTAAAACGGGGTTTATAGGGAGGAAACACACACTTGTAAAGTGGTAGCTGATAAACAGAAAATCCATTTATGTTATTATATCTTTAGAAGATGAGTCCTAACCTGCTTGCAGAGCCGAGTAATTGTAGAGAAATTCCCTCACATGCTCCAACACCATCCAGCACTTAGAGGGCCTTGTGACGTCTCTAGGACATGTTATAAAGTGCATTTTCCTGATTTATTTCATAAAAGTAATTCTTGCTCATTATTCCTCTTATTATCATTGGTAGTAATAATGACAGGATGTTTGAACATGTTGCTTTAGCTCAGGGATTGACCAGGAGGGTGAGCTTCTGTCCTACTCCTGATTACTCATCTAATAACGGAGCCCCGTGAACCAACCTGCGTGAGCGTGGGGTAGAGAAAGAACCGTGCCTCTGGGGCAGGGAGCAAGGGTTCAATGCAGCAGGTGTGGCTTGGAGGTGGGGGGGTACCTCTGTCTATGTCACTCTTTCATAGTCTGGGCCTGTCAGTCCCTTCAAGGTGACCAGGTGATGTCAAAGATCACAGAAGGGATATGCTCCAACATTGATTACCACCTCTGCTATTGAATGGATCCTTGGCATTATAGAGCTCTGAGTCCAGGCTCTTTCTGTGTCAGGCAGGCTCCACTGTGGCCTCCTTCATTAGAACTTTGAAGAGATCTGTTTACAGAAACAGCCACAAAGACAAGGAAGATGGAGCTTTTTATTTTTGGACAGTTAGGGTGACAAAGACCAGTGGACACTGGAAGCCAGATCCTTCTCTGTAAGAACATAGATGTGGACTTTCTTTTCTGATATGAAAACTGTAACTAGCAATCGTGCAATGTCCTGGAGTTGACAGCTGGCTCCTCCTTGGAACACAAGCGCAGTACTTCTTGTCCCAGACACAAAGGAGCTGACAATCCCCTGGGAGTTGGGGAAAAGCAGGATCTCGCCTTGGTCTGGGTTTGAAACTCCTCCTGTACTGGGAGAGAGACTTCTGAGAAGGTACTCAAATATCACAAGCCTCTATTTTCCTCATCTGTGTGGTGCACACATTAGTACAGAGCACACGGGGAGATCATGAGGCTTTGATGCAAAGCTTTGTGCTAAAAATAGCTAGAACATGGTACACATTCAACCAAAGGTAGCGACCGTTTTACCTGCCCACCCAGCCCCACCTGCCTCCATTGCTGCTTCCCCCAGAGTCCAGGCTGGGTGGTACTGTGGCTGTCTGTGCTTAGGGTCTTGAGAAATCCTCCTTTCCACATTCTACTAACAGAACACAAGCAAATTAGAATATTCTAATTTATTCTCTTCCAAGGAACTTAAAGACCGGTCTGATCAAAATGTTATTTCATTGGTGTTTTATAACTGTACTGAAGGCAAGGTATAATTATTCTCTTGTTTTACATGTGGAAACTGAGGCTTACAGAAATTAAGAGAATTGCTCAAAAACATGTACTAAGTTAGAGCTTTTACTTAGAGAGTCCTTCCTGAGTACTTTTCCCCTCTAAGGACGCTTTTCATTATTGTCATGCTGGTGAGCAAGAGAATACTTTCTGGAGTATGAATAAAATGAATTAGAGCCAATATTGATAACCTGAGGATCTTTGCAATTTACAAAGCACTTTCTCAAAGATATGCCTTAGTCTTATGTAATGTTACCTGTGTTTCTGAGTAGTACTGCAATCATCCTTTTATACCTGAGGGAATTGAAATTTTGAAAGGTTACTTGGCCTGTCCAAAGTTAAGGTGTGCCATAGTTTGGAACTTGAGTGTCCCCCAAACCCCATGTGTTAAAGCCTTGTTAACCAGGGAGGTGCTGTTGAGAGGTGGTGAAACCTTAAGAGGCGGGACCTTGAGGAAGGATTCTAGGTCATTGGGGCATGCCCTTGGAGGGGAGTGTGGGACTCCCCTGCACCCCCTCCTCGATCTCTACCTTTCCTTGGCTCACTATAAGTTAAGCAGTTTTGCTCCATCACACGCTCCTGCCATGATATGCTGCCTCATTGTGACCTAAAAGCAATGAAGCCAATCAATCATCAACAGGAACCTCTGAAACCATGAGCCCAAATAAACCTTTTCTCTTTATATGTTGATTGTCTCAAATATTTGTCATAGTGACAGTTGATTAGCATATGATGCTCAAATACTGTATATTCTCAAATCTAATTCATACTCCCTCAACAGTTACAGAGGGCTACAAAGTCAGATACAGATTAGAATCACATGTGGGTTGCATTTGCCCAAGAGAGCTGCCAGAGGGTACAGATTAGATTAGACAATATACAGTAAGTAGAGTCCAGATCAGTGTGGTTCCAAATGCCATTCTATCATTAACTTTCCTGAACATGTAAAGTAAAAATTGTTTGGGTACTTCACTCAAAGTGTACTCCCTTATCCCCTATCCCTTACAGCCTGTCCCCTTCTCCTCCTCTTCCTCGTCCTCCTCCTCTTCCTTCTTCTTCTCCTCCTCCTCCTCTTCCTCCTCCTCCTCCTCCTTCTTCTTCTCCTCCTTCTCCTCCTCTTCTTCCTCCTCCTCCTTCTTTTCCTCCTCCTCCTTCCTCTTCTTCCCTATAGCTTCCAGTGTTCAAATCCTTGCTCCACAGTTAATTAAGCTTTCCTTAATTAATACCTTCTTTCAGATCTCAAGGTATCCTGATTCTTTAATTTTACCTGTGTACTCTTGACACTCTGAGGGCATGAGATGTGAGCCATGCCTTTGTAGATTTCTATTATAGATCAACTGACTTTAAGACCTAGTCCCCCATGAAGGGTAATTCAGGGTTTGTAAATCCTCAGGCTCATGCAACTTGGGAAGACTTCCATAAGAATGAAAAAAGAAAAAACAAAATTAGGTGTAGAGCCTTGGAAGAAACCACTTAAAGGTGTTGTTAGGTGCCATCAAGTCAGTGTCCAACTCATAGTGACCCTATGTACAACGGGTAAAACACTATTGTCAGTGCTTCTCTGCTATTCATAGGGTTTTCAATGGCCAATTGGTTTTTGGGAGTGGGTTGCCAGGTCCTTCTCGCAAGCCTACAGCACCTGGTGTTCCCAGGCAGACAATCTCCCATCCAAGTACTAACCAGGCCTGACCCTGCTTAGCTTCTGAGATCTGACAGGATCAGAGGCCACAGTAGCCACCTAAGGGAGAAGTCCTAAAACTTTAGCTTCCAAGTTTTGGAGCAGAAATGATGAAGCTATGTACCACCTCTGTGCCATGTAAGATTCAACCTCAGCATGCTCACCCTTCGGTGAGGCTACCTGGAGCCAGGTGCTGAGCTACACACCTTGCAGGCTTAGCTCACTTACCACACACAGCAATGCAAGTGAGGAAGTACAATTGTCCCATTTTATAATCCAACTACTCTCTATTATTTTCAACTCAGGTTAGAATTTCTTGAGCTCAGAGATCCCACTGTCTTCCTCTTTTTTCATAGGAAGTGGTGGTACTTAGGATTGACCCCAAGGCCTTGTACATTTGAGGCAAGTGCTCTACCACTGAACCACATACCCAGCCCAGGGACCCAACCACCTATTTCTTGGTAGAAACTCTACTAAGCCCAACACAAGCCTGAGTTCATAGATGTTTTATGAATGAATGGAGATTTGAACAAATGAATGAATAAGGAGAATACATTCAATAGCCACTTCTGGAATATATACAGAAAATTTGTTGTTGTTGTTGTTGTTGGGTGCCGTCGAGTCGGTATCCGACTCATAGCGACCCTCATAGGGTTTTCAATGGCTGAGTGCTTCAGGATTGCCTTGGGAGTGGATTGCCAGGCCCTTCTCCCATTTTTGTGGTGCTGGGAATTGAACTCTGGGCCTCAGAGACTGCAGCGCAGCATTCTACCCACTGAGCTAAATCCCAGCCCACCACAGAAAATTTAGTGATCCCTATAATTTCCATTTATTGAGTGCCTATTATAATCAGCCAGGCTGGGATTTAGCTCAGTTGGCAGAGTGCTGCTCTGCAGCCTCTGAGGTCCCGTGTTTGATTCCCAGCACCACCAAAATGGGAGAAGGACGTGGCAATCCACTCCCAATGCTATCCTGAAACAATCAGCCATTGGAAACCCTATGAGGGTTGCTGTGAGTTGCACACAACTCCAGGGCACCTAGCAACAACAAAAACATTATGATCAGCTGGGGTTTAGCTCAGTTGGTAGAGTGCTGTTCTTCATACTCTGAGGGCCTGGGTTCAATCCCCAGCACCCCAAAAGCAGGAGAAGGACTTGGCAACTCACTCCCAAAATAATACTGAAACAATCAGCCATTGAAAACCCTATGAACAGCAGAGAAACACTGACATAGTGCCAGACATGGCACAGTGTCAGGGAATGTTTCTTTCTGTTGTACATAGGGTCTCTATGAGTTGGACCCAACTCAACAGCACCTAACAACAACTACAACATTATGATCAGCCACTCCTCATGTATCATCTCTAATCCTCACAGTGGCCCCTCGGAATTGGTATTATTATCTCTAATTGATAGCTGAGGAAACTGAGGCTCTTCATGACTTAGTCATTTGCCCAAGGTCAATGAGTCAGTAAGCGGTAAAGCCAGATCAGAGTAGTTCTAAAGCCCACCTTGTATTACATCCTAGAAGCCTTAGAAGGGAGAGCCAGGGTCCTTTAGTTAGAGGAACTATGTCGTAACTGGCTCTGCACCTGCTCAGTACTGGTACCATGCCTATGAACAAGGAGGTAGAGGGAGGTCACTACCTGCTTTAATAAGCCTGGTCTCCACTGTTGTCCCATGTTCCCACAGACCACTGGACATGCTCTGTTCATATAATATACTGTTGCTGTTGTTGTTAGGTGCTGTCAAGGCAGGTCCAACTCATAGCAACCTGACACTGTGCCATGCCCAGCATGCTTCTCTGCTATTCATAAGGTTTTTCAATGACTGGTTGTTTTGGGAGTGGGCTACTGGGTCCTCCTCCCAAGCCCATAGCACCAGGTATTCCCAGGCGATATCCCATCCAAGAACTAACCAGGCCTGACCATGCTTAGCTTCTGAGATCAGTTAGTCCCTGACACCAGTGTGGTATGGTAGCCTTATAAATATGGACAGTAGGCAAAATCCCTTTCACGAGTCTGCAGAAGGAAGTAGAATTAGACAAAAGTAAGCTTGGCAAACAGAGTAAGTATGTCAAGGAGACTTGGGTGTTAAGGGCCAAGCTTGTAAAATACTGCCCAGGCCCAGGCAGGGGGAGGAGGCACACACAAGGTCCTCTGGGGCTTTTGCCTTCCGCCCCAGACTTCTCTGCAGATAGACCAGAAGAATGATGCCCTTTGTGGTCTCTTTGGACCAACAAGCCTCTGTGATCATAGAGGAATGTGAGGGTGCGTGCCAGATTCCCACCAAGGGCTGGTAATGACAAAGTCTTTCTTGGGCAATTTTTATATGATGAAAATGTGATGGTGCTTTTAAGAGGTTTCAAGAGCCTCAGGCAAAAGATGCTTTGATAACACCAGAACAGAGTGCTCAAATGCTCTCGCCCCCATTATCTCCTTGAAGTCTCTCTAGTCCTTTAGAGCCAGGAGAGAGGCAATCAAAGCCATTCTCACCTTACAGAGAGAAAATTGGAATCCCAGGGTCTTAGAGCCTGGAAATTCACTGCATCTATTCTATATTTGCCTTAGTTTGTGATCATCCTTAATATGATCAGTGTCTAGAAGACACAGTAACTTGGAATCTTGCCTTCTGTTGTAATTCAGTCTAGCATCAAAGAAAGCTGGATATTTTAAGAATTCTTTCTGATGCTGGGGAAGACTGTGATGCTGGTGACAATGACCATGGCCATTACCAGAGATCCAAATTCATTGAGAAATAACAGCACAAAGAACCCTGGAAGAGCTCATCAGTTCCCAAGTCCTTGAGCACTGAGGCCCAAAGACTTTGCAAAACCCTGCAACTTGGTGACAAATCACTCCTAACATGAACACAAATGGAGAGGGCACAGGAAGATGATCAATAACCTGCTCATTAGTGAATAGTGTAGGTTTAGAGACTATGGTTCTTGATTCCAGGCAAGTCTCTGAGCCAGATAGTAACTAATTCCTTCAGGGAACACTGATAGAAGAGGACATGCACTGTTCAGATACTCCCTCAAAAGGACTTGGAGAGTATAATTAGCAGAAAACTCTTAGCTCCCTAGCCTGCAGCTGTACCACTATGGTGTCTGATCCCTTCAGATCTTGGAAGCTAAGCAGGGTCTGGCCTGGTTAGTACTTGGATGGGAGATTGTCTGCCTGGGAACACCAGGTGCTGTAGGCTTGCGAGAAGGACCTGGCAACCCCCTCCCAAAAAAACAATCAGCCATTGAAAACCCTATGAATAGCAGAGAAGCACTGACAATACTGTTTCATCTGTTGTACGTAGGGTTCTATGAGTTGGATACTGACTCCATGGCACCTAACAACAACAACAACAACTTAGCTCCCTGGAATCTACTTCAGTTGCTTAGCTGAAGTCACAAATTTCTTGGAGGGGAGGCAGATGACTAAGCCAAGTAGCAAGACAAACACCTGTCAATTTCTACGCCATGCAGACTCCTCACTTAGGCCATCTTTGTTCTGGAGTTACCCGCTGGGCTGGTTGTTGTTGTTGTTAGGTGCCGTTGAGTCAGTATCCAGCTCATAGCGACCCTATGTACAACACGTGAAACACTATTGTCAGTGCTTCTCTGCTGTTCACAGGGTTTTCAGTGGCGGATTGATTTTTGGGAGTGGGTTGCCGGGTCCGTCTCCCAAGCCTGGTGTTCCCAGGTGGTCTCCCATCCTAGTACTAACCAGGCCAGACCCTGCTTAGCTTCCAAGATCTAATGGATCAGATGCCACAGGGCTATGGCTGCAGGTGCTGGGCTGGTAGACATAATCTCTCCCTGCCCAGTTCTACCATCTTCTCTTTTCTCTCCCAAGTCTCTCTCTCCCCAAAACCTTTTGTGTCCCTAACACCCCTTCAGCATTGCCTCCTGGAAAACCCAATGAGCATACCTGCCTTAACCTTCAAAGCAATGGAGGCATTTAGTACCCGGGGAAGGCTGGAAATATGGAGATATTGCACCCACAGGAAGAGGAGAAAGCGCCCAGCCCACACGCCCGAGAAACTCAGCAGCTACATGGCTGGAGGCTTGGGTGGCAGCCCCTGGCACCAGAGCTAAGCCAGGGCTGATCAGGGCCACCACGTCAGGTTCTACCCCAAGCTCCACAAAGGGCATATTAGTGGTATACAGAGGCGTTCTGTCACCTTGAAGCCTGGGCAAATTGTTTTGTTCCTCTCAGCCTCAGTTGTCCCATATGTAAAATGGGACCACTAGCACATGCTGTTATGACTTGCCCTTCACTGGAACCTAAAGACAATTCCAGAGACAGAAAGAAGATCAGTGATCGCTTAGGGCTGGAGAGGACAGGGTGATAGGAGGAGGATGGCTGAGGGGAACAAGGTTTATTTCTTCCTTTGTGCTTTGGGGGTTTTTGCTCTGTTTTGGTCTTACAGGGTCTCACTATGTATCCCAGGCTGACCTTGAAGTTGAGATCCTTCTGCCTCAGTCTCCCAAGTTCTGCAATTACAGGTGTGCACCATAATGCCCAGCCTAGGGTCCCTTTTCCATATGGTAAAAAAAGTCTATAATTGACAGTAGTGGTAGCTGCACAACTCTGTACACATACTGAAAATCATTGATCCATTCAGTGGGTGAATTATATGGCATATGAATTGTATGTCAATAAAGCAATTATTTAAAAATATCTAAGTAGGCTAGGCGTGGTGACGCACCCCTGTAATCTCAGTGACTCAGGAGGCAGAGGCAGCAGGATCACTAGTTTGAGGCCAGAGGTAGCTTGCATAGCTTAGTGAGACCCTGACTAAAAAGAAAAAATAAGAAAAGGGGCTAAGGGTACAACTCAGTAGTAGCATACTTGCACGAGGCCCCTGGATTCAGCCTGTCAGTACTGAAAGAAATAACAAATAAATAAATGAATAAATATTTATTTATTTATTTATCTCAGTGAATTATTGCAATATGAATAACTCATGTAGCCATCACCAGGCCAAGAAATAGAACATTCTAGGATCCCTGAGAGCCCCTACCTCTTACAAGAACACAGTTTTTTTTTAGTACTAGGGGTTGAAACCTGGGGGCTGGGATTTAGCTCAGTTGGTAGGGCGCCACTCTCCAGTCTCTGAGGTCCCGAGTTCAATTCCCAGCACCACAAAAATCGGAGAAGGATGTGGCAAACCACTTGGTTTCGGGCCACCAAGGCAATCCCGAAACAGTCAGCCATTGAAAACCCTATGAGGATCGCTATGAGTTGGACTGTACTCTAAGGCACCTAAGGACAACAACAAGGGGTTGAACCCAGGACCTCAGCATGCTAGGCAAGTGCTCTACCACTGAATTGTACCTCCAATCCCTTTTTTATTTTTTATCTTGAGGCAAGGTATCACTAAGTTGCACAGGCTGCCTCTGGCCTCAAACTTGAGATCCTCCTCCCTCAAACTCTCGAGTTGCTGGGATTATAAGTGTGAGTCATGGCTCCCAAATGACATGATTTTTTTATGTGTTTATTCAGTCCTGTATCTCCAGAAGTCTTACTGGATATCTCTGGAATAGGTTATTGGGGGTGGTGTGTAAATTTCCATTGGTGCTGCAGTAACACAGGCAGCTTCTTTGACAATCTTTCTTACAATGTACAGAGTTAATTCCTGGTGTCTCAAATTTGGGCTCAACCCAAAGGTATATGGACAGTGTGAAGAGAGGACCAGGTAGAACTGGTCTTCTTAACCTGCAGAAGAGATTTCTGGGGACATCCTCATCCTCCCATATGAAAGAGCCACCATGTGGAAGTGCGAACACCTGTGTGGTCACCTACATAACAAATTTAGGAGGTGGGAGCAGACCCAGTGTGTATCGAGTCCAGCAATACCCTTGGCACTGGCCACCCAAACACCACCAACATGCTAGCCGAGGGCTGGCATATGTCAGGCTCTAAGCATTATCTCATATCTTCACAGGGACCTTGTCGGGAGTGGGGGGAGCTAATTATCCTCATTTTGCCAATGTGGAGTGAGCCAGGAAAAGAGCTTCTGATGGAGAGCGATCACATTGTTTGATCCTTTCTGAGTCCCGCATCTTTATCTTGCTTTAGTGAACATGCAAGGGAGCCAAAATGAATGAATGAATGAATGAATGTATGAATGAATGCCAAAAAGACTCTTCGAAGAAGAGGGAAGAGAAATCAAGAGGAAGCAGGGAGCTTCCCACACTGGTGTGGTCTCAAGAACTGCAGAGTCCCTTAGCCTGTCTTTAACCAAGACACCCCCAAACTTCATGCTTTGACCCCAAACCTATTCCAAAGGATTGGGGCAAATCTCCCCTGAAACTCAAAGCCAGAACGGCCAGGATGTGCTGCAGGGGAGCCTGACCAGGGGACTTGTGTTCACAGAGATTGCCAGCAAGGAAAAAAGAGGGAGGTCAGCAGGTCACCAGCATGAGGCACAGGCTCTCGGTGTACATAGCTGGTCACTGTTCCAGTGGGGGTCCTAACCCTTCCTAGAAATTCAGACTCCAGATTCTTTGTACCCCCAAAGCCTGTAGTGATTAGCCAGGCTCAGAGCTTAGGTACCTCCCTTCCTGTAAACCTCCTTGGATCCCACGACATCCATAGGGAATAAGCAGCATCTGTATCTCAAAGATGATGATTCCAAAGCTCAAGGAGGTCAAGTACCTCTTCGGGGTCCAAACCACCAGTTGCAGGAGGCTTTTAGTGAAATGCTGACCTTAGAACATGCTTTAGGCCAGGCATAGTGGCACACGCCTGTAATCCCAGCAACTCAGGAGGCGGAGACAGGAGGATGGCAACTTTGAGGCAAGAGGCTGCCTGTGTGACTTAGCAAGACCCTGTCTCAAGATAAAAAATAAAAAATGGGTTAGGGTGTGTCTCAGTTGTATAGCATTTGCGAAAAATGTGCAAGGCCCTGGGTTCAACCCCTCAGCACCAGAAAAAAAAAAAAGTTGCTTTAGGCTTATGCATGGCTTCTCATCTGATGGGCCATGACATCATCCATACACTTCATCCTGGCCTGGCTGGCCTTAGATGCCCAGTCTGTGAGCACAGAGCTGGGAAAGAGTGCTGTATGATGGCCTGAACAAGTGGCTGAAGGAGAGAGAGACAGCGCTTCTTGAAACTGAGTTCATGCCGAGGCATTGTTCAGGTACTGCACGTGATTTGGGAACAAATTGCTCAAAGCGTTGGCCATGAAGAAAACTACAGAGACAACGGAAATCAGGGCAGATGGTGCAAGGAGGTCTGACAAGCCAACGTTGTCCTCAAAGCCAAGGCTCAGTGCACCAAAGTTGCAAAATCTTCTGTCTCTGAGGCTCTGGCCAAATTGGCAACATAAATTTGCTTCTGGTTTCCTTTGACTGAGGTGGGGAGCTGGTGGGTGGGGGAAACCTGACCTTCTCCTCTGATCCTGTAATATATGCTTAATAGGTGTGCAGTTACCATCACCCACTGAGGACCCTGGTGGCCTCACTTCTGGACATGAATCCCATAGCCCATGCCACAGCCCCGCAGCTGGGCACTAGTCCAGGTTCTGAGTCTTATCTCTTGGACCCTGTATAAAAACAGGACCAGGATGCCTAAGGACCCAGCAGTTAACTCTGGCTCCTTTCTCGCCCATTCTATACTCAGCCCTCTGATAGATCCTCCAAGCTCTCACAGAAAGATTTCCTCAACTCAGTGGAGGGCCATGAACATCTCTGGCTTCTGTAGCTCTGTCTGGGACAAGCTAGCCTCATAGGGTTGGAAGGGTTTTATGTGTCCCTAGGTTTACCACCACTGCCTCTGAGTGGGCCCCACCTAGAGCCTCCTGGGCCTCTCTGCCTCCTCCTCACTTCTTGGGCTCCACATCTCTGCAGCCCTTGTGAATCCTTTCACCAGATCAACTGGTCATCAACAAGGATTCTCACCATCCTGTGCCAGCGACAAGCATAAGGCAGGCACAAACAGGGACTTGGCCGCTCACATTTGCTATCTACTGCTTTAGATGAATCAAAATGCAGATCCTTGGGACTTGGCATGTGTCACTTCTCCTGGTCCCCCCAGAGCATTCCCTCCTCCACAGTCTAATAGCATTGACTGTCCCCTGCTCTTTCAACAACCTCTTGTAACGTTTTGATAAGTTCTTCTGAGTACACAGCTCATTTTCTCCAATATAGCCTATGCACTTTAAGGAAGGAGGATGTGTCTTATACTTTAGTGTCTTTCTCATGGTGCCTTGAGTCAAGCCCAGCAAGTAGGAACAATAATAATAGCTACAACTGATGAGTGCCTAACTCTGTTCCAGACACTGTGAAAAGAACTTCAAATGTATCAACTTAGCTTAGCTTGACAAGAATCCGTCAGTTAGATATTGCTGTTATCACTTGAAAGATGAGAAATGAAGGATCAGATTCATCTAGTGACTTGCTCCATTCAGACTGAACAGCCTGTGTGTGATGGGATCAGCCTTCTGACCCAGGACCATCTGAGGAAAAGCTATATTAGCCAGGATAAGCTAAGCTATGCAGCAGTAACAAAAAGATCTAGTTTGTGATAGCATCTAGCAGCTTTATATAACAAAAGTATATTTCTTCCCCATGTAGAAGTCACTGCAGATCTCCGTGTATTTTCAGAGTAATTTTCCTTCTTACAGCAATTTGATAACCCTGTGTTTTTCTCTCTGTGGCCCTGCCACCCTAACATGTGGCCTCCCTTATTTGTCTGCCTGAGGAAGAGTGGGGATGCAGAGTTGTGCAGGGACCTTTGTGGTTAGACCTGAAGATGATTTAAGCATAATCATTTCAATCTACACTCCATTAACAAGTCAATCACATGGACCCACCTAATTTCAAGAGGCCCGGGGAGTGTAGACTTCTCTGTGCCCAGGAAAGAGGAAAGCTGGGTATATGGAAGTCCTAGTGCTCTCTGCTATGGAAGCTGATGCATATGCCACCATACTAACCTGCCTCTGAAACTTAAAATATAAAGCATTTTTCTGATGACATTGCCACTGGGACTATCACTTGGATACAAAAGATTAGAAAAAAAGGTAGAAAAACTGGGGGAGCTGCTTACTTAGTAGAAAAGAAAAAAGATTTTGACACTTTTGAATCAGCCTGCATCCCCAACCTGATTATCACCTGGGCAGAGGAGCTGGACTGCTCCTTCCTCCTCAGAGGATTGTTGCTCTCCAGTGACAGCCTCTTCTCACCAAGGTTCCCCTACTATTCGCCCTCCCCTAATCTTCCACATATACACCAACTTGCTGGTGGGGTGCAAAGGCAGTGAAAGAGGAAGGCAGGAGGCAGACCCAAGTATAGGACCCTTTTCAGCTTACACAGTGCCTTTCCCATACATTTTCTCATTCAATTCTCATAACAAACCTATTGGATGGAGCTCTTGGTTCTTCCACCCATGCATAGTGCAGGAAAGTGAGCCTCAGAAGGATAACTGCGGTGTTCTGACTTTAATCCTGGGCTTTTCCCACTACAATGGTGCCTGACTCACCTCCACTACCTTTTATTTCCTTAAATGGAGTTCATTTGCATTTAACTGAATTAATCTCAGATGTGCTCCTATAGCTGTTCCATGTATAACTCTACTTATTTGTTTGTTTGTTTGCTTGCTTGTTTGTTTGGATATAGTTTTTAAATAACGTAACAAACTTCTAGAAACATACCACCCAGCCCATTGTTCTGCATGCCATCTTCCTGGACTCTCCCATGTAATGTAATCAATGTTATTGTTGTTAGATGCTGTTGAGTTGGTATCAACTCATAGCGACCCTCATAGGGTTTTCAATGGCTGAGTGCTTCGGGATTGCCGTGGGAGTGGATTGCCAGGTCCTTCTCCCATTTTTGCGGTGCTGGGAATTGAACTTGGGACCTCAGAGACTGCAGCGCAGCACTCTACCAACTGAGCTAAATCCCAGCCCAATGTAATCAATATTCTGTACTAAATTTTGGAAGAATCATTCCCTTGCTTTCCTTCTCATATAATTTTATTTATGTGTACTCCTACATGATGTATGTTGTTACTTGACATTTTTAATTTGGAAAAAATATCATTGTTGAAAGTCTCTGAGGATTTAAGTTTGCACTGAATATGATGCCATCCATATGGCTTGATCCACATTGTGTGTTAAAGTGAATCATTCATTTTGAACACTGTATAATATTCCATTGTGTGATATTTAAGCATAATGTTTTAAGTTATGTTCTTATTATTGGTATTGTGAGGAATGCTACTATGGCATGTCTTTCCATGTATGTGAAAAGCTTGTTTACATAACTAGGAGTGGAACCACTGGGTTGTACAGCATGTGAATGGCTAGGGTTTGGATGTGACTTCAACATGTGTCCCAAGGATTCCTGTGTTAGGAGCTTGGCACTCAGTGTGGCAGTGAAAAGAGTTGATGTGGAACTTTGAAGAGGTGGGGCCTCGTGGGAAGGTCATTAAGAAATTGGTGTAGTTCTCATGGGATCCTGGTCATTTCTCATGAGAGGGTTGATATAGAACAAAACTGGGCTCTCCCTGGTCTCTGTCTGGCTTTCTACAACACCACATGCTCTCTCCCTCTCATGAGTCCTCCCACCATAATACCATCTGCCATATAACACAGCCAAGGAGACCTTTACCAGAGACAAGCAGATGTCAGCACCATGCTATTTGGTCTTTCACTCTCCCAAACAGTGAGCTAAGTAAACTTCTTTTCTTTTTAAGTACCCAATTTTAGGCATTTTGCTACAGTAATAGAAAATAGACCAATATATGAAAATTTTCCAAGCTGACCTTTACCATTTATATACCTTAAGCAATTGGAAATATGTGGACCTACATTCTCTATAACATTTGTTTTGGTCAGACTTTTTAATCTGTCAACAAATTAATGCATTTCCTTGATCACCAATGAGGTTGAGAATATCTTTATTTATTAGTTGTATGTATTTTCTCTTCTGTGGAATACCTGTCCATTCCCTTTCCTGTCTACCGGGTAGTTTATGTCTTTTTTAAAATTGATTTGTTTGGGCACTTTATATATTTTTCAAACTAATCTGTTTATAACTCATCTTTTAAATTTCTTTAAGGCATCAGTTGAGGGCCTTTGCCTTTGTATCTCTAAGGGATATTAAACACTTTTTGTGTTTTATTTAAGAAAACTTTCTTATTCCAAGGTTTAAAAATAGTTACATTTTTTTCTGGCATGATTTGAATATAAAATGTCCTACAAGGATCATGCACTTTAATGTTGGGTCCTCACCTGGTGGCAATGTCCTGTGAAGTTATAGAAACTTGGGAAGCAGGATCAAGGTTGGCAGAAATGAGTCACTGGGGGCAGGCTTTTGGAGGTTTTTCCCCAGGACCTGAAGTTCCTAGAAACTCTCTGTTTTCTGACCCATAATGCCATGAGGTTGCCTACCACAGACCTGGCCACCTTCCCAGATCCTTCCCCACTATCACACCTTGCCATCATTATGGGCTGATCCTCTAACTGTGAGCTCCCAATAAACCTTTTCCTTCATAGGCTTGTTTTGGTTGGTTTTGCTGCCACAGTAATGACAGCTGACTAAAAGAGAAAATTGCTACCACAGAATGGAGTCATTGCTGTGCAAAAAGCTAACCATGTGGTTTTAAACTTTTGGAACTTATTTGTAGGAGGAGTTTTAAAGTTTGAAGATGTGAGTGACAGAAGCCCTTGAAGGATTGAGTAGCTGTTCTGGTGAGAATAAGAAAAATCAGAACACTACTGCCAATAGAAATGCAGATGGAACTCACAGAGTTTCAGAGGAAAATGAGGACTCTATTGAACATTGGACTATTGTAGCCAAAAGATTGTGTGCATTCTGCCCATGTCTTAAAGTTTTGGGTAAGGCTGAATTTAAAAGTAATGGACTAATGAAGTTAGTGGAAGAAATAGCACAAGGTCAGCAGGATATAGGCAGTGTGGCGTGGTTGCTTCTTCCGGTTTTTAGCCAGATTATGAGGAAAAATATGAAACAAAAAGACACAGAAAAAAAGATCTGAAAAATGTGCAGTTTCAAGAGACAAAAACCAGTAATGGTGAGGGCTTTTTAAAGGTTACTACAAACAGGGTCAGTTCACACAAGGAGATAACCTGAAGTAAAGTCACATGCTTTGTGCTTGGAAAATAAAGATGGCTTGGAAGCACAGAAGGAGTCAGCCAGACCCCTTGCATCTAAGAACCCAGGGAATGAAATTAAAATCTCTTTTGATGATTATTATTATTTTGAATTGTGTAGACCAAACTGGTCTGGAATTCACTATGCAGACCAGGCTGCCCTCAAACTTGAGTTTATCTTCCAGCCTCAGCTTCCTCAGTGCTGGGATTACAGGCAGTACACCACCATGCCTAGCTCTAAAAACCCATTTGAAAAGGGAGTAATCTGAAAAACTGTCTCTTGGATGCGCTCCTGAAAAGAGGTTACCCAGGGAAATGATCTTTCAGCCTGGGCATATAGAGATTGCCACTGAAGCCATTGGTGCCTAAGCACCAATGGAGACCCCAGGATGTTGGGGCTGCCAACAGTGTGAAATGTCTGCCAAGGGGAGCCACCAGCAAGAACTGGAGTCATCCCAGGATGGCTGTTTGTGCTGTAAATGCCAGGGCCATGGGGCAGAGCCACACAAGCCTGTCTGAGCTCAGATAACAGCAGATGACAGATAATGTCACATGTGCCAGATGTCAGACTTGGACCAATAGGTTTTGTTCATCCAGCAGGAGATCAGCCTTGCTATGGACCAATCTTTCCTTTCTTTGCCTCCTTTCCCCACTTTTTGGAATGGGAATATTTACTCTGTGCCACTGTATATATATTGGAAGTATGTAACTTGGTTTTTTTGTGTGTTTGCAGGGCCAACAGCTAAGTTTGCCTTCAGTCTCAGTGACAACTTGGACTTATAAGCATGGTTGAGACTGTGAAGACTTTGGGGACCCTTAAAGTCGGTCTAAATGCATTTTGCATGAGGAAGTGGCCAGGGACCTTTGGGGGCTAGGGGCAGAGTGTCATGTTTTTACATAAAAAGTCCCCCTAAGGTCATGTTCTTTAATATTAAGTCCCCACTGTCATGAGAAGTTATGGAACCTTGGGAGGCAGGATCTAGCTTGGCAAAAATGAGTCACTAGGGGCGGGCCTTTGGAGGTTTTTACCTGAGGTCTGTGGTTGCACCTCCTGCCCCATGATGCCATGAGGTCTCATGCCACAGACCCGGCCACCGGCCCAGGTGCACGTCCCACCACCACACTTTGCTGCCATTATAGATTGATCTTCTAAATATGAGCTTTGAATAAACTTTTTTCCTCCATACCCTTGTTTTGGTTGCTTTTTCTGTTGCAATGACAAAAGCCAATTAATACATTTACCGAATTTAGAATGTACAATCTAAGGTTTGAAATTTGTAAATTATCTTTTTGACTGTCCGTTCAATATGGGTTTGTTCATTTATTTTATTATTCATTTTTTAGTACTGGGGGTTGAACTTAGGGTGTTGCACATGCTAAACATGTGCTCCATCATTGAGCTGCACCCTCAGCCTCTTTTCCACTTTTTTATTTGGCAACATAGTCACTCTAAGTTGCACAGACTGCCTCTGGCCTCTGACTTGCAATCCTCCTCCCTCAGCCTCCCGAAATGCTGAGATTCAGGCATATGCCTCAGTGTCTGGCTTGGAGTTATTTATTTTTATATGATGTGAGGTAGGGAATACATTTTGTCTCTTCCCTGATGAATAACCACTTTCTTCAATTTTATTTATTGAATGGTTCCTCCTTTCATGTCAGTCAGTCATGCCACCTCTCACATTTCAAAGCTCCAAATACACCCAGATTCGTTTCTGTGTTTTGACTCTTTTCCATTAGTCAGTGTGTCCACACTATAGCATTACTGCAGTGTCTGAATTACTCAGGCAGTGTGACACTGACCTCTCTTGCCTCTGTTTCTCCCCCAAACTGGCAATGATCTCATCTCTCACTAGAACCTTATAGTTCAGGTAAATTTCCTTTCTCCCTAACTTACTCAGTCACACTCTGTTAATGGGCACACCCAGAGTCTGCACACAGGAATTGGGGGCCAAGAGCTTGATCTGGTAAGGCAGCACCCCTCTTGCGTTCAGTAGCTGGGGCCCAGGACTTCACATCTGTTTGTCTCTAGCATCTGGCACCTCTGTCTAGACCATCCCTAACAACTCCCATTGCCTGTGGAAGCTCTCATAATATCCAAGCTAGGCAGAGTTCCCATTTGCAGTTTAAAAAAAAAAAAAAAAAAAAACAAGGGAAATATTTGCAATGAGAAGAGAAAAACTTCACAGCCTCTGGGATGGTTCTGTTTTGTGGGGGAGTGAACCCGGCTGGACTAAAACTTGATCAAGCTTCAATTAAAGAAACCATAATGTCAGAGTTTCTCTTGGTTCTTTGCATACCCAAGAAGGAGTCAGCTGGGGTTTAAGAAAACGCCTCAAGTAGGTTTTCAGATTGGGAAAGGGAAACAGATCGCAGAGCTCAGTGTAATGCTGAGGCTAAAAGCAAAAGTGCTTTGTGAGCCACTGAACAGGTGTCTTGATGTTAACAGAACTGAGACTCAGAAAGGGAGGAGCTGAGGTGCAACAGTCTTCAGAGGAGGGGTTCCGGCTGTCTGGAAGAACCTGGAGCTAAGTGGGGTTCAACCAGTGGAAATTGGTCTATGCTGGGGAAAGACCAGCACATTTCTAGAAACACTGGTGTCTGACCTTCCATGTGTGGATTTTTTTTCCTGCCCTGTGCCACCAGCCAGCTATTCCCAACCCTTGGGAAAGTCTGCTGAACACAATAGCCTTGTGTTAGTGATGCTCTGGGGGAAGGAGAGCGGGCCCTGAACTCCAGACAAGAGGGGGGACAAGGAAGAACAGCTGCTCCAGGGTGGGGGTGGGGAGCAAAGTTAAGCGAGAATCAAGAGTTCCACAAGGGCAAGATTGGGGAGGCAAATCTGACCATGAGAACAAGAAGCCCCAGCAGAGTCCCGGGAAACACAGAAAGAGCTCTGGGCACTGCTCTGGGCTCTATACAGGGGTAGGTGCTCAATCCGTGTTATTGGGATGTGAAGGCCAAGGTGGCCGCAGAAGGCCAGAGGATATGACTTAATGCAGACAAGGGTGGCCAGGGGTGGGATGATCGTGGAACCTTACAGGACCTCCATGAACCTAGTCGAGCCACCTCCACCCCTATCATGGTTACTTTGAGAAGGAGCAGACTTCTAAGTGGGCTAAAGGATTAATCTATCATCGCTTCACACCCCTGTGCCCCAGGCCCAAGCCCTTCTCTGAAGTAGGGTCATCAGAGTCCGAGCTTGGCAGAGACCTCTCTTTCCACCTCCCTTCAGACTCTCCCCCTGCCCACAGCTAGAATCACCAGAGAGTATTGGACAAGCCTGGGTTTGGTCTGCACTGGGCAAGCCAGGATGAAGGAAAAGGATGCCGCCTTCTTGGTGGTACTGAGCCAGGGCCCTCTAGCCATTCACCGCTGGTCGCTCTCTCTCTCACATGTGTCTCAAGTTTATGCCATTGATTGCATTCGTTATGTTGTACAACCCTCACTATTATCTACCTCCAAAATTTTGTCATCACTCCAAATAGAAACTCTATACCTATTAAACAGCAAGTCTCCACTTCCCACCTCCCAGCCTCTAATAACTTCTGATCTTATCTACTAGTTGTCTTTATGAACTTTATTAACTATGAGATACCACACACACACAAAAAAAGATCATACACTATTTGTCCTTTTCTGTCTGGCTCACTTGGCATAATGCTATGCCTCGCATGTATATACCATGTTTTGTTTATCTATTTTCTGTTGATGGAGACTTGGCTTGTTTCCACTTTTGGCTGCTATGAATAATACTGCATCAAACGTTTGTGCACAAGTGTCTGATTTCCTGCTTCCAATTTTTTTGTGTACATACTAGGAGTGGAATTGCCAGATCATATGGTAACTCTATGTTTAGCTTTTTGAGAAATCACTGAGCTCTTTTCCATAGCAATAATACCATTCTACACTCTACAAGCCTGTCTACAGCCATATCACCCCAGCATCCAATTGTGTCTGATCTCAGAAGCTAAGCAGGGTAGGGGCTGGTTAGTCCTTGGATGGGAGACTATGTGGGAATACTGGGTGCTGTAGGCTTGAGAGAAGGACCCAGCAAGCCCACTTCTAGACAATTAGCCATTGAGTACCCTAGGAATAGCAGAGAAGCACTGACATAGTGCTGGGCATCCCACAGTGTCAGGGAGTATTTCATTCTGTTGTACATGCGGTCACCGTGAGTCAGATCTGATTCAACAGCATCTAACACCACCACACTCCACCAACATACATAAGCATCCCAATTTTTCCTCAGCCTCCACTATTTCTCATTTTCTATTTTTTGTTTGTTTTTAATAATAGCCATTGTAATGGGTATAAAGTACCATCTCCTTGTGGTTTTGAGTTTTATTTCGCCAATGACTAGTGATGTTGACCAACTTTTCATGTATTTATTGACGACTTGTATATCCTCTTTGGAGAAGTGTCTCTTCAAGTCCTTCTCCAATATTTTAAGTCATGTTGTTTGATTTTGTTGTTTTTGTTGAGGTATAGAAGTTCTTTATACAATCTTTATCACATACATAATTTGCAAATATTTTCACTTTCTATATGTTGTCTTGGGTTGGAGTTTAGCTCAGTTAGTAGAGTGCTGCTCTGCACTCTCTAAGGCCTTTTATTCAATCCCCAGCACTGCAAAAACAGGCGAAGGATGTGGCAACCCACTCCCATAGCAATCCCAAATTAATCACCCTTTGAAAACCCTGTGAGGACGGGCCGGGTGTGGTGGCACACGCCTGTAATCCCAGCGGCTCGGGAGGCGGAGGCGGGAGGATTGCAAGTTCGAGACCAGAGGCAGTCTGTGTAATTTAGCGAGACCCTGTCTCAAAAAAGTAAAAAAAAATGGGTTGAGGTGCAGCTCAGTGGTCCAGCACTTGCAGAGCATGCAGGTGCGAGGCCCTGGGTTCAACCCCCAGTACCGCAAAAAAAAAAACCCTGTGAGGGTTGTTATAAAGTCAGACCCAACTTAACCACACCTAACAACAGCAGCAACATGTATTGTCTTTTCATGCTTTCGATAGTGTCCTTTGATGCAAAAAAAGTTTTTAATTTTGATGCAATCCAATTCATCTTTAATTGTCTATGCTTTTCCAAGAGACTGTTAACCAAATCTAATGTCACGAAGCTTTTCTCTTATGTTTTCTTCTAACAGCTCTACAGTTTTAACTCTTATTTTTAGACTATATGAAGTCTCTTGAGATTCCATGAGAATGTTAGTGAGAATGTTTTTATTCCTATTCAAAAAATCATTGCACTTTGTTAGGGTTCACAATGAATCTCTAGATTACTTTAAGTAGTACTGTCATCGCAACAATTTTAATTCTCCCAGTACATAGACATGGGATGTCTTTCCACTTATTTATGCCTTCTTTAATTTTTATAGTTTTTCATGGACAAATCTTTCACATTCTTAATTAAATTTATTCTTATATGCTGTGGTTTTTATATGCTGTGGTTAATGAAATTGTTTCTTTAATTTACTTTTCAGACAGCACATTTTATAAGAACACAATTGATTTTTCTGAGTTAAAATACACAAAAGAATTGGAAGGAATTCAGATACGTGTGCACAAACTTTCATTGTAGTATTATTCATAATAGCCAAAAGATGGAAACAAGCCAAGTCTCCATGAACTGAAAATAGATAAACAAAATGTGGTATATGCATCCAATGGAATATTATTCAGCCATAAAAAGAAATGAAGTTCTAATCCATGCTAGGTATGGCATTATGCCAAATAAGCCAGAAAGAAAATGACAAATATTGTATGATTCCACTTTTTTGAGGTACCTCATAGTTAAAGTCATTAACTAATGTACATATGTATAATGTCATGCCATCTACCAACAGTGATTGCTTTATTTCTCCTTTTCCAATGTAGATGTTTTTAATTTCTTTTTCTTGCCTAGTTGGGCTGTCTAGAACTCCTGATATTATAGAATAGAAGTGGTGAAAGAAGACATCTCTGTCTTGTTTCTGATCCAAGGAAAGAATTTCTAATTTTTACCAGACATAGGATTTTCTCACTCTCCTGTCAGAGATAACTTAAAATGCATCCAGAAAGGTAGTTTGGATCTAAATATATGGTAAGAAGTAAATGGCTAATATTAAATCATCCCTTTGGGACAATCCTTAGAATGTTAGAACTTGTAGGAACCTAGTGGATCTTGTAGCTAAAGGCCCAGAAAGATAAAGTAACTTTTGCAAGCCCACAGAGCAAACTGGTTACAAGGCTTGGACTGGAAATCAGGATTTCTGACTCTCATAGAGTGATATTTTCATTATAATATCCAGTGAAAGCACAGAATACAGGCCCTTGCAATTCTATACCTGACAGAAGGCTCCCAAGAGAAACCGGAGAGACACAGAAAGGAGGTGAGGCACTAGAAAGCTGGATTAATTTTGAGGACAAGTCTTGGTTACTTCACAATTTGGCTGGACTTGCACCCAGAAACAAATTTGTTGGCCATATCTCCAACTATTAGGGGCTTGGGTTCACGCATTCATTCATTTAGGAAATATAGTGAGGCCTACAATGTACCAGGTCCTGGGAACCCAGCACTGAACAGGTTCATGTTCTTGGAGCGAATGTCCTACAGTGGCTCGCTCCCAATCCAGTCTGGGACAATTCCTTTCTTCTCTGTAATTCTCCATGGTTAAAATGGGACCCGAAGAGTAAGAGCATTCAACCAAGGTGGGAAATAATAAAGGCTGAAACACGAAAATAACTGCTGTGGCACATGTGTGTCATCCCAGCAACTCAGGAGGCTGAGGCAAGCTCACGACCAGCGAGCTCAAAACCAGAGGCAGCCTGCTTCCCTTAGTGAAATCCTGACACAAAAATTAATAACAAAAAAAGGGACTAGGGCTATAGCTCAGTGGCATGCACAAGGCCCTAGGTTTAACCTACTGTACCGGAATATATGAAAAAAAAAAAAGGGAGCACCACCAGGGGCTAAGGAGCTACCAACAGCCATGGGCCCCCTTCAGGGACATGAAGGGTGGATGGTGGCCCTATTTCCCCTGGAGAAAATTGTGTGTGGGTGCTGAGCAGCGGCTGGAGTGGTTGGAGTCCTTTGGCTCCGTTCAGTGGTAGGAGAGGGTTCAGAGCTCACTTATTCTCCTCAGGTTGCAGATCCCACAGCAAACCTGGTCTGTGGCTGGGATCCCAGCCTTATTTCTGAGAAAGGCCTGGCATTAATCAGAATGCAGCCACATTGGGTGCTATTGTAGAGTTCAGTCCCAGAAGCTGCAAAGAAAGTGAGCAGAACAGAATGGCCGGCAGCACTAGCATTTGGAGCCCTGGACTTTTCTTGTAGATGAGTCTCTCCAACTTGCCAGCCTCTGTCTTATCATCCTATTCTCTACCCCAGCCTCAGCTCTGAGGGAGGATCCCCACCCTGCAGTTCAGGATACAGCCAGAGGCAGGAGGCAGAAGATTTGGATTTTAGCTTCATCCCTATTTTTTTTTTTTTTTTTTTTTTTTTTTTTTTTTGGTGGTACTGGGGATTGAATCCAGGGCCTCAAGCTTGCATGCTTTCCAAGTGCTGTACCATTGGAGGTGCACTCCCAGCCCATTTTTTTACCTTTTGAGACAGGGTGTCACTAAATTACGAAGACTGCCTCTAGTCTCAAACTTGCAATCCTCCTGCCTCTGCCTCCCAAATCACTGGGATTATAGGTGTATACCACTGCACCCTGCTCCATCCTTTTCTTAACTGATGCTTTTAAATTATGATGCTGGAGACAAATATTGAATATACCATGGACTGCCAAAAGAACCAACAGATCAATCCTAGAAAAAGTGCAACCAGAGTGCTCCTTGAAAGCAAGGATGGCTAGACTGCGTCTTATGTATGTTGGACATGTCATCAGGAGGGACCAATCCCTGGAGAAGGACATCATGTTTGGAAGAGTGGCAGGTCAATGCACAAAAGGAAGACTCTTAACTAGATTGATTGACACAGTGACTGCAACAATGGGCTTAAACATAAAAAAGCCCAATAAAAAACCCTGTATGCCTGGCACAGTATTAGGGAGAGTTTCATTCTGTTGTACATAGGGTAACTCTGAATCACACCTGACTCAATGGCACCTAACAACAAACAACAGGGGAAAATCACTTTACTGGTTTTCTCCTCTTCATCTGAAACATGAAAAACAGAATTAGTTGAGGTGATACTAGCTAGTTGTGATGGTTAATCTTGCTTATCAATGTGACTGGATTGAGAGATGCCAAGGAAATTAGTAACGTGTACTTATGGGTGTCTGTGAGGGTGTCTCCAGTGACCATCACCATGTGCTTAGTGCACTGACTGGGGCAGCCCCACTCTGAATGTGGGCAGCATTGTCCTGGGCAGAACAGAAAGTGGGAAAAGGAGGAAGCTTCCCACAGGCACAAGCACAAGGCTTCTTGAACATGTGTGGGTTTTGCTGTTGCCCTCACTTGGAAACATCAGACTCCACCTTCTTCCAGCGTGGACCATGAACTTGCACCAGCCACTCTCTGGGGAGCTTCTAAGCCTTCAGCTTAGGACTGGGGCTGCATCACTGATTCCTCTCGTTCTCAGGCTTCCAGCTTCTTGGACTGAGCAGCTCCTGGTTTTTCTGCTCTCCAGCCCACAGATAGCCACTGTGGGACTATCCAGCCACTGACTATGTAAGCCAATCTAACAAATCCTCTTTTTATTATTAAACGTACAGTGTATTGCCTCTGTTCTTCTACAGAACCCTAATGAACTATGACAGCAGTCAAACCCCCAAATCTCAATGATTAAAGTCCAAAGAAATATCTCATTCACTTGAAGTCCACCTGGGATTGGGGGTGGGGCCTACTTCACAACATCATTCAGGGACCCAGGCTAGCCGAGGCTCTGCACCTTCAACATGGCTTCTATGGGTGCCTCACTGTAGATATCCAGCTACCAGGCAGGGGAAGGGAAGGTGGAGTCAGGATTTGCGGGGATGTGTCTATTCTATGAACCAAACCTGTAAATGTCATTTTGTGTGCATTCAGTGGTAACATCTTGCTGCAAGGTAGGCTGGGAAACATAGATAAGCTATAGGACTGCAGCTAAGGGAAGCAGATTTGATAAGCACCAAGTCAGCCTCCGCCATAGGAACACAGCATCTGGTTTGTAGAAGTCATGGGGTTGTTCTGATTTTTAATTAGACAATACATATCAAAATGCTTGGAGGCATCAGCATTGCCCTACAAAGTATGGAGGTGATGATAATTTTGATAACTTTGAACGTGATACCTTGCCCGCGCTCGCTCTCTCTCTCTCGCGATCTCTCTCTCTCTCCCTCTTTCCCTCTCTGTTGCTTCCTGGTTTGCTGTGATGTGAACAGCCTGCCTCTGCCACCACCATGACTTGAGTTGTTCTCCATCGTGACTGACTGAAATCCTCTGACACAGTGAGCCAAAAGAAATCTCACCTCCTTTAGGTTGTTTCTGTTGGGTCGTTTGTCACAATGACATGGAAAGTGACTAATACAGTGTTCAACAAGGTGTTGAATGAATTGTCTGTCCAACTACCACCTCATTCTTCACAGAACCCTTCCTATTTAACTAATAAATACTTTTTTTTTTCAGTACCGGGGGTTGAACCCAGGGCCTCGGGCTTACATGCTTTGCAAGTGCTGTACCACTGAGCTGCTCTGCACCAGCCCATTTTTAACTTTGTTTGTTTGTTTGTTTGTTTGAAGCAGAGTCTTGCTAAATTATGTAGAGTGCCTCTGGTTTCGAACCTGTGATCCTCCTGCCTCCGCCTCTCAAGCCGCTGGGATTACAGGCGTGTGCCACTGCACCCAACACTAATCAATAAATACTTAAACACCAAATATGTGCTCTGGTCTCAGGGAATCGAGCAGACATATACCCAAAATGTGGCCTAATGTGTTAGAAATACAGGCATTGCTGGGCACGGTGGCTCATGCCTATAATCCCAGTGATCTGGGAGGCAGAGGCAGGAGGATCACAAGTTGAAGGCCAGAGGCAGCTTGTGTAACTCAGTGAGACCCTGACTCAAAATAAAAAATAAATAAATAAACGGGCTGGGGTGTAGCCCAGTTGTAGACCTCTTGTGGAGTCCTGCACAAAAAAGACAAGAAAGCAAGAGAAAAGAGGAAAAGAAAAGAAAAAAAGAAATACAGAAACTCAGATTCCACCCCAGATGTTCTTAATCAGAATCCCCATCTTAACAGGAGTCATAGGTGGTTCATGTGAACCTTGTAGGTTTGGGGGAAGGTGAAGATGTTGGTCCAGCTGCCCTGATTGCCCAGTGATAATGAGTGAGGGCTGTGGAGGTCAATGAGGCAGACGGTATCCTGGCCCCACCACTTGCTAATCACACCATCTTCGGCACATGACTTGATTAAGTCTCAGTTACTCCAGTGGGAGTAACAATGTGCTTACTTCTCAAGGTTTTCAAATAAGACAAACGATCATTTACACAAATCCACGTCAAGTACTTATCACAGTGCCTGGGAGGCAGTTTGCAGGTGATACATGTTCACGTGCACTAACCTTACCATTGCTGTTATTGTTCACACAAAGTTGATCCGTTTGCTTTCCATAAACCAATCTCAGCACAGGAAGAACAAACACATGGTGTGTGTCTCACTGCTTTCTTGTCAGGTATCTGTGCCAGACATCATTAAAGATGCTCTTTCTCTCAGAGCCCAGACTTGCCTTAGGATCTGTCTTACACATGGATCCACATTGTTGTTGTTGTTGTTAGGTGCCATCGCTGTTACTAATTAATTGAATCAAGAATGCAAGATAAAAACCATTTGCTTTTCTGGGTAACTTTGACATTCCAAAGACCATAACTCCCTTTTACTTTCTACAACATTTGGTATTTTTATTAGTGATTGAAATGGGGACAAGGAAAGAGGGAGGGCAAAGACTCTCAGGAAGCTTCCAGTCCGGGAGATGATGAGAACAGTGGAGTCACTGACAAATCACAGGAGTGAGGAGAGAAAAATGTGCACAACTAGAGATATGTTCAATCTGAGGGGTCTTTAAGGCACCCAAATGGAAATATCCAGAAAGTTATTGAAAATGTGGGTCTGGATTTGGGAGAAACATCTGGGTTGCTGGGCCATGTCTTTGGCCAACATCTGTGTCAGGCACTGTTGATTTTCCAACTATTCCCCTTCCTTCTCAGCTAACTGTGCACCACTGTTCACATGGAGCATGTCCATGTTCTCAGAGGAGGCTGGACCTGAGTCCAGCCTCAGAACTCAGCAATGGGGGCTGACATTTGAGTAGCTCAAGATAGTCATAGATAACTCCATTCTCCTTGCCAGTGTTCCTCACATGTCTGTCAGCTTGTCGTGCTGTGGGGCCTTGCATGTTGCTGGGCTGCTGAAAGCTATGACACCAGCAGGGCCACCCATGGTGGACAAGTTTCAGCTGAGCTTCCAGACTAAGACGGACTAGGGAGAAGGACCCAGCAGCCCACTCCCAAAACAATTAGCCATTGAAAACCCTAGGAATAGCAGAGAAGCATTATCAGATATAGTGCCAGAAAATGAGTTCCCCAGGCTGAAAGGCATTCAAGAAATGACTGGGGAAGAGTTGCCTCCTCAAAGTAGAGTTGACTTTAATGATAGGAATGGAGTAAAGTCCCTGAGCCCTTCTTTTGTTGAAGTGGCTGGAATGAGAAGAAACATAGTAGCTGCAACAATGGGTTCAAACATAAAAAGATCACATGCATGGCAGTGTTGAGTGGTGTTTCCTTCTCTTGTACACAGGGTCAATATGAGTCGGACCCAACTCAATGGTACCTAACAACAACCTTGCCAGTGTTTCAGATAGGAAATGTAATATAATTCTGGAGGATGATCTGGTAGGTAAAGTTTGAAAGGATGATTCTAGAAAAGTCATCTTCACTTTTAAAAAGAGTTGAACAAAGAATCTTCCTTTTGTCCATCTCCATGTGGCTCTTTGGGGAGGTGAGACCTGAGACTGCTGCAGCCATTTTGTGACTTTGAGATGACAAGCCTGAGGACAAAAACCAGCCTGCTGAAGATGCAAGAATGGAAAGATAGAAGGAAATGGTGTCTCTGATGATATCATCAAGCCATCAAATTAAACAGCTCCACATGGCATCTCAGGACTCCTTGCCGTGTGGTCATCTAATCGATGTCCTTTTTGCGGAAGCTAGTTCAGTCCATTGCTTGCTGCTGAAAGTATTCAAATCAATTCACTCACTTTGGCAGATAAGTAACTCTACAACAAAGGTGACCACAAACACCACAGAAGTATTTACAGATCCCAATACAGTGGACGCAATGGGAAACAAGCAATGGGGAAAGCCAATCATATGGAGGGAGAGAAGAAAAGGAAAGGGAAAGGAGGCAGACAAGCCCGGAGCTGCCCCGGCGGCAGGAAGAGAACTGGACCCCACTCTGGCATGTGAGTGCAGAGGATGAAGCGCTTCTAGAAAAGATGCCTGGGAAGGTAGAATGAGCTCGTGTACTGCAATAAGATGAATGAGTTCTGCAACAATAGAGCAGTATGGAAGCCAGCGGGGCCAGGACAGTTATTTGTTGGTTGACTGACTCCCTGTATGATTGATTTGACAACTTTGGTCCCCCTTGTGGCCGCTCCGTGGTGGTTGAGATGACCCCAGTGTCCAGGACTTGTGAAAGCCACATGTCCAGGGCTTGTGGGACCAGGGCATTTACAGAATGCTGCCCATTGTCAGACTGAGTCCTGACACCTGGTCCTGACCCTATCTAGGGCAGACAGAACATGAAACACAGTTTCATTTATCAGCTGGGACTTGAAGGAAGGCACTTTGTTGCATTCTTGTTACTAGCCCAGGGAGCAGCCACAGCTTCCTGGCCCTCTCCCTGCTTCTTCCTTCCTTCTCCTTCCTCCTTGCCCCTCTGCTCCTCTGTCACGTTTCCCTGCCATGAACCACCTTCCTCCTCCTCCCACCTCTGCTTATTTAAAGCCCTCCGCCTGTCTGTTAAGGCGGACACCTCCTCCACGAAGCCCACTGAGTCTCCCAGGTGGAAATCAGGGCCAGAAGTTCAGCACGCCCACCCACTTGACTTGCATGGCTGTTCACAGTGCACCACAGAGGAAACATCCACGACATTCATGATCCACCAGAAGACAAATCCATAGACCCAGACATAAGCTCACCTATACAAATAAGCACAAAGTCTGCCCAGAGTCTGCTGTATAGGTGCAGAGGGTGGGCAGAAGGGAGAAGGACCAAGGCCGCTCTCTATCACCTGTGAAGTAGCGCTGTCCCTCAGCCCTCGCAACCTGGCAAAGCAAGCTGGGTCAATCTCCAGACGCTGCTGCATGCCACCCTCCAGGGCTGGACCATGCCCTGCCACTTTCCCCATCTTCTGAGACTAGGTGACCTCACAGGCTTCCAGATGACACCTACTTCCTCCAGACCAGCCTCACTCTGCAGCCTTCCCTCCTCTTAGCCTCTCCCATGGGCTCCAGGCCCATTGTCTGAGCACTCTGTCTTATCTCTTGCCGTCTTTTATCTGTCACTGTTTCTTTCTCTGTCTGCCCATCTCTCTCAGACACTGTCCTTGTCCTTCCTCTTTTCTACACTCCCCAGTCTCCTGGAATGAAATAAAGATCTTATGAAGAAAACAAGCAGGCTTCCCTACAGGTGGGAAGCGAGATCCTGGGCCTGGAAAACAGACTGGAAGCACACAAGACTTTAGGGTGCACTGGGCAGTAGAGAGATTTCCACGTGTGTTGCAGACTTAACTAGAACTTGGGATAAAAGCACCTATTAGCATGCAGGAAGCCTGAGCCAGAAATGCAGTCTGTCCCGTGACGGGTGTCCTAAACTGGGGGCCTAAATGTTTGGCTTGTGCACCCCTATCAGTTAAAAAAAATCATTGAAGCCACGGGTGATGCTGCATGCCTGTAATCTCAGCAACTCAGGAGATAGGAGGATCATAAGTTTGAGGCCAGAGGCAGCTTGCACAATTTAGCAAGACCCTGTCTCAAAATAAAAAGTAAAAAATGGGCTGAGGGTGCAGTCAGTGATAGAGCATTTGCAAAGCAATATTTAAGGCCCTGGGTTCAACCCCCCAGTACCATAATTACTCAATCAATAATTAATCAATCAATCAGTAAACTGAGTGACACTCCCCGTATATTCATATGTACCTGTTTTCAACTCATAAATAAAATCACCAGCTGTGCCAAAGAAATCTAGCTGCCTCCCAGTATCCTGTTTCCCTTCTTTCACAATACTAACTCCCTGAAATTTTAGCTGGGTATACCACCATCCAGTGTGCAGACATAGCACCCTGGCATCTGGTTCTGCCTGATCTTGGAAGCTAAGCAGGGTCGGGCCTGGTTAGTCCTTGAATAGGAGATCTCCTGAGAATATCAAGTGCTGCAGGCTAGGCTGAAGGACCTGGCAACTCATCCCCTAAACAATCGGCCATTGAAAACCCTATGAATAGCACAGAATCACTGACAACAGTATTGGGCGTGGCACCGTGTTGGGGAGTGTTTCGTCTGTTGTACATAAGGTCGCTATAAATTGGACCAACTCAATGGCACCTAACAACAACAACAGCAGCAGCAAGGTATGACCATTTGGACTAAGTTCTGGCCAATGAGATTTGAGCAGAAGCAATATGTAAATTCTTGAACCTGCCCCTCTAGCTCACTGCTTTGGGTGGATCTTTGAGTGTGGGCTGTGTAGCAACCCATCTTGAATTCTCTGAATAAGGAAAGTCTTAACAAGTGTAGAGGAACGAGAAAGGAGGGGCCTGAATCCCTAGACAACTTGATGGATTAGCCTGGCCATCTTCTCTAGATGTTTTTATCCAATTTGGGGCCCACCACCATGCCACTGAACCTATATTTTAATTATGTTATACTTTTACAATAATACTGTCTACAGCAAAGAACACATACAAAATACAGACTATGGAAACGATGACATGTTTTGGATTTTTATTTTTGAATCAGTTTAGGCATACAGAGAAGTTTTAAGAATAGTACAAGGGGTTCCCATACCCACACTCAGTTTCTCCCATTATTAATACCTTATATCATTATGGTACGTTTGTCACAATGAATGAACCATGTTGATAGACTATTATTAACTAGAGCCCTTGCCTTACAGTGGCATTTTTTTAAATCAACAGAAGTTTACTATTTTCTTCCCAAACCCATGCATCTTGTGAACCTTCCATGGCATGTGTAGCCCATGGGGGAAACCATTGCCTTCAATGATCAGACCTTCAGATCACATTAAAAGGGGGGGAGGGAAGATAAGAATGAGGTCAATATAAATGGACTAGAAATTGCATGTAATTGTTCTAAT